>CAEGAE010030975.1:0-84791 GCA_903067095.1 Girardinus metallicus | reverse complement strand
TAGATAGATAGATAGATAGATAGATAGATAGATAGATAGATAGATAGATAGATAGATAGATAGATAGATAGATAGATTCTAAAACAAAACAATTTCTAAAAATCAGGTGAAAAGTCAAGATTTGTGGAAGAAGAAAATAAAAAACCCTGCAGCCTATATTCAAAATTTTACAATAAATCTTGGAGTCCAACCTAACAACCTCTAAATACGGATCAGTGTTTTGCATAAATAAAGATTTCAGGGTTGATGGGTTGATGTTATTTTTGTTTGTTTGTTTTTTTTACAACTACTGAAAAGCAATTAGCCTATTTGTAGTTCGTAACATTGCAGCACACCTACATTTTACAATTCAAGACATTTGTTGACTATCTTGCCAAAAGCATGCAACACAAATTTATTAAAATACAGATTTGACCCAATAAGAAATCATTTTGGCTAACCAAAGCCTATGATTTTAATTACAAGGTACTTGCTGTCAATTTAAGTGCACCAACTTTTAATATTTTTGTAATTGTGTCACAACAAAAAATGCATATAGTTAATTTAGTGTTTTTGGTTTTATGTCTGGAAACACTACTAAGAGTGCCTCTGCTCCATTGAAAAAAATTACAAAAACCCTCCAAAACAAAAAATCATGGGAATTGACATAACTACTAACAAAGAACAAAATAACCATAAAGATTGAAAATAGAGCATAAACTGCATGGAGAGCTGGATCCACCCTTGGTGATTTTCGTCTGTGATTTTCTTACAGTCACAATCCATTGCATCAAGGAGTGATATCTGATAATTTCACACCCTCTATTTTTCTCCTCCATGCTCTTCCAGAGGCAACAGACCAGGGAGTTGGAGGCGGAGGGCGACGGGAGATTAAGTCTGTTCCCTTTATCAACTACCTGTTAGCTCTACAGAAGAGCCAGCTGCTGTCAGATGACCTGGTAAATGGCGTAGAGATCCGCTGTGAAGAAAAGGGCAGCTGTCCCTCTGGTTGCCACCTGTGCCATCACCAGGGCATGATGGGAGGAGGGCCAGGGAGAAGCCGCAATGGTAATGGTAGGAGTGGGGAACAGCCTTCTCCCATACCTGTCCTCCTTGAAGTCAGCAGGGTTGTGCCACTCTACAGCCTGATCCAAGACAACATCACCAAAGAGGTGAGAGAGACACAAATGAATTATTCATTATACCATTAAATAAAAAAATAACCAAATGAAATAAACCAAATTAAAACTGATCAAACTGACCTACGTTTAGATATGTAGTGATTTGCAAAAGATACAAATGCTTTGAATAGTGCAACATTTTGTCACATAACAAACTTAAATTTATTTTAGTGCCTGACTTTGGGAAAATCTGACTTTTTACAAATAAAATGAACAGTGTGCCTTCTATGTATTCAGTCTCTAAATTGATATTCTTAGATAAAATCCAGTGCAACCAATTGTCTTCAAAAGTCACCTATTTAAAAATAAGAGTTTACCTATGTTTAATTTAATCTCAGCATTGATATAGCTGTTCTTAGAAGCCTGCAGGGCATTAGTGAACAAAAGGTATCACAAAGGACACAGTAGACAAGTTGGAGAGAAAGTTCTATATAATATTAAAGCAGGTTTAAGTTATGAAATAAAACCCTAAACTTTGAACATCTCACTGAACACTGTTCAGTCCATCAAGTGAAAATGGAAATAGTATGACACAACTGCAAGCCTATTAAGACACCTCAAATGGGCAAGTAGAGCATTAATCAGAGCAGAAGTGAAAAGGCCCATGGTAACTCTGGAGCAGCCACAGAGATCTGTAGCTCTGGTGGAAGAAATTGTTGACAGGACAAACATTAATCATGCATCACCTTGGCCTGTAGGGAAGAGTGGAATGAGGGCCTCTGTTGGAAGAAAAAGCACACACACATTTATGCCCTGGTTTTAGGGAACACAGCAGATGTGGAAGATAGTGCCAAAAATGAATCATTTTGGTCTGCCTGCAGAACATGTTGGAAGACTAATGCATGGCTCACGTAGTATGGATGCTTTATTTCAGCAGGCATAGGAAAGCTGGACAAAATTTATTGTAAAATCACCAAAATTAAATACAAGGTAATTCTTGAGGAAAGTTTGATAGAGGCTGCAAAAGATTTGAGGCTGGGGAGAAAGGTTTAACTTCTGCAAAGACAATAACCCTAACCATACAGCCAGAACTACAATGGGAAGGTTTAGTTAGAAATATGCTGTATGTGTTAGAATGGCCCAATCAATGTCTAGACCTATATTCAATTGGGAATCTGAAAATAGACTGACATTTTGATATTTTCAGATTCTCCCCACCATAATTTGGTGGGTATTCAACACCACCTTAGGTGGTGTTGAGGTATTCAGAAGGGGTGTGATTTGGAGGAATGTGAATGCTTTTCTGACCACCAGTTTAAGGTGTCAGCTGTAACTGGTGGTATAAATCAGCTGTGACCCAGTGTCTTTGATAAAAAATAGCCTGCTGGGTCAAATCTGACAGGAAGAACATTCAGCTGATAATACACTCTGGCTGGATAATCTGCACAATTCAAAAACAATTCAAATTGTGTGCATTGCTGCTTATTCAGAAGGTGCTAGCACACTGTCTGGCATGTTTTACTCGGAATGTAATCTAATATAGTATGACAGCGATGGAACACTTGTAAACTGTGTATATTTTGTTTCCTCTGAAGCATTAAATTAATGCCAGGTGCAGTTGTTGCACCTCACCTATAGAGGGCATAAGTTGGTTAACTTTGACCACTAGAAAAGGGTACTGTAATACAGGCTATAAAAAGATGACATCATGGTTTTTCACTTGTGGGGAAGTCTGTGTGTATGCATGTGAGTGTGTCTGAATGTGTGTCTATCGGTGCTTTAAAACAAGGATGCACTGCTGAATGTAACATCATCTTAATAGCCGCATGCTGTGTTTCTGATTCATTCTGTATAAGATGTCTTTGGATTCTTTTTTTTTTTTTTTTTTTTTTTTTGCAGTGAAAGTTAATCACATCAGATCTGTTTTCCAGAAGCCTAATTTAGGAAGAGGCTCTGGCTTCACTTGACATTTAGTTGACCACATTTTGCCCTGTTTGTGCTACATTTAGTGTTCGTCTTCGGAAGCTCAATGTCTGGTATATTTGCAATCTCTTTGCGCAAGAAGGGAGGCAAAAACAGAAATGTTCAACATCCCTAAAGCATGTATCCGATTAGGTATCTCCATAAATATCCATGTAAATATGGATAAGTGCATTCAGAAAGCACACGCACAGCATTAACCTCTGTACGTGCCTCTCATAACAAGCACCACAGCCCCAAAGAGTAGGAGGGGCAATCAATAGCAGACAACCCATAGCGGGCCTAGTCAATACCTAAATGTGAGGAAGTGCAAAAATGTCTCCTCATCGTGCTGTTCCAACCACTTAACTACCCTTATTTTATTCTACCCCAAAACTATCCTTGGTCTTCTGAAGGCATGCGAGAAGACTAAGGTACTCCTCTGAGCTGGCCTGAGGCAGGATTATTAGCCTCTTATTGATGCCATCAACCTCTGCTGAGGGCAGGGAGTACATCACTCTGCTACTCTTTTGCTTGCATTTTCTTCTCTTCTTGGCCACAGCTGCTGCACATCACAATGGCAGATACATATATTGCATTAGAGACTCGCAGCAACCTGTCTGTCTACGCACACAATTGCTCCGTCGCTTCATCTTCATGTGTGCATCTGTCTCTCACACACAATTTCACTTGAGACTGTCTTTCTACTTGGCTGAGTCTATGGGGAAAGACAGCTGCCATGCTGCAAAAGCTCTCTTAGAAATAAGGCCTCTTTTTTTTTCCCGCTTTACCCTGAATCAATGGAAGCAATCAAATAGAAGCTTATAAGTTCAGTTTATGGTTAGATGGACTTAGATTCTATCTGAATGTGAATTTCTATTTGGATAAATGTGTATGTAAATGCCTTGTATCTGGCTTCAGTAGATATGTCACTTTCACTTTGGCTCCATTCCTCGCTCTTTTTTCAGCTGCTGGTATCTTTTCAGTGACCTCAACCACGCTATCTGGCAGTTTGACAGGACACGGCTCTCTCATATATATTCCATGTTAACCCAGAAGGGGGTATGGACAATGGCTTTATTGCCATTTCTTTCTAAAAGACCTTTACTAGAAATGAAAAGAAACTTTAATGAATATTAAGTATGGTCTACCTCCATGGGAGTCATTATTCTTAGTTTCTGCATGTTGGAGATTGGGTTTTGAAATATTTATTTGGACATAATTTGCTGTGAGTTATAAGAGACTAGTGAAGAGAGAGGAGAAACAAATTCTGAAAGAACAATTTCATAGTCGAAAACACTTGATGGGATGTATGAGAATTTTCTTTAGACCTCAAATGTCTCAGTGGCTTTTGGGCTAGTATAGTGCTGTGAAAACATCCATCCATCCATCCATCCATCCATCCATTTTCTGTTCACCCTTGTCCCTCAATGGGGTCGGGAGGGTTGCTGGTGCCTATCTCCAGCTACGTTCTGGGTGAGAGGCGGGGTACACCCTGGACAGGTCACCAGTCTGTCGCAGGCTGTGAAAACATATTTCGCCATTTGCAGATTTCCTCTTTTTTTCGTTTTGTCTAATCATCCTGAAGGAAAATACATTACATTATCAGACAAACTGCAGTTTCTACCAAGTAAAGACTTTAATCATTCTGGTCTTATCTGAAAAAGTAATCACCCCCATTGTTAAATCATGTGATTAATCCCCAGTTCCTGAAGGCTGAATTTAATTTCACAAGCCACACCCTTGCCAGAATATTACCAGGCTAGAATAATTGAGAAACACTTAAATGAAATCCATATGACAATATGAAACGGGCTACAAGAAGTCTAAGGAAATTCCACAGGAGATGAGAAATGAAGTCAATGACATAATGATTCACTGCAGACCAAAGAATCCCACTCCTACCCCCGAAACTCATAATGGCCTTTCTGATATTTCCCTTCATAATCCCAAGATATGTGGGGATATTGTGGTCTGATGAAATAAAAATGTACCTGTTATTGTCAGTGGAAACTAACAGTTTTTCTGAATAAGACACCCTACCAACAGTTAAATATGTCCTGGGGATGCTTTGCTTCTTCAGAACCTGTTTGATTCACTATAATTGTAAATTCTGTTGTCTGTTAGAGAATACTGAAATAAATATCTGGCCATCATTTCATGAGCTTAACCTCAAGAGCATTTGGAACAATGCTCGTAGCACATCAAGTCCACTTTTGAATTGTGGTTTTGGAGGGGGTCAAAAGTAAAAAGATAATTCAGCAAAAAAGAGTGGAGCAGAATTATTGAAAATACTCGTTGCCAGTTATCATAAATTCGTGATGATACTTGTCGCCAGCCATGGCACAACCAGTTACTAAGTTTAAGGGACAATAACTTTTTTTTCACACAGGGTCAGGATGGTTTCAATGGTACTTTTTTCTTTCATAAATGACATTACCGTTTAAATATCATAAAATAATAAATGTTGTATTCATTCAAAATAACATTTGTCTGATAGAAAGCCTTGTTTATGACCTGATATGTCTGACAAAAAAGCAAAAACAAACTAAATATCCATAATATATGTCCATTTTTGCATGCAGAAACTGTAAATATTTGTCTGTAAATTTATTTGTACATTTGGTGACTTTTCAGTGATAACGTATTTCAAAAGATACATATTTCCCAAGTTGCTCTTTTTTGGTTTTGTTAAGTTTAGACTTGGTCTTCAAACAATTTGTACTGAAAAGAGTTGTGGAATTGGATTTGATTTGACTTAGGTGGTCATGGTTATACACACATGCAAACACTGACTCCGACATGTGGTCTGATGCCAGGGACAAGGAGCTCAGACCATAAATAAGTAAACTATTGCCTGTGGTCCCTCAGCCCCAGGGTTGCTATGACTGAATTATGGCAAACCTTTAGAACAAATTGGTTTTGAGTCTAATGGGTCAGAATGCTCTATACCCTGCCTATTGGCCACTACTGTGTTTCCTCTCAGCAAAACTCCATTTGAAATAGATATCAGGTGGCAGGTTCAAAATGGGAGAGGCAGCAGGATTAAGCTCAAGTGCAGAATAGGCACAGGAAGCAATTTACAGAGGCTGACAAATATGTTGATATCTAAAAAAAAAAACATCTTAAAAAATAGGTTGAGTTTTTATTGAAGTAGACAATCTCACAATGAATTACAAATCAAACAAATCCATCAAATAAAAATGATTGGAGATTCTAGAAATTTCTAATTAGTAATCCACAGTGTTCATTATAGGTTTGACATGACACAAAATCTATTCCCTTGACTCACTGATCTGGGCAAGAAGACATTTATCTTATTACCACATAGTAAACATGGTGTTAGGGAAGGTAAAAAAAATAAGCTTAAATTTCAATGTTAGAGAACTGAGGCAAAGTGGGGCAGCTTCAGAAAAATGTTAAAAAGAGATTGAGATTAGCATTAGACTTTTCTGTAAGAAACCCTCCAAGTGGGTCACAAGTGAAATAGGATTAATTACTAAAAATGCACATATGCCCGCCACTATGTGTAATGGAAGATACATACGGGCTTGTTTCTTTCTCTGAAGGGCCTTGTCGGAAACGGTGGTACCATATATTCTTTCAAATAATTGAAAATATTTGAAGTATATACTTATATGTATGGCTGCAAGCTTGTCTTTTAATTATTTAACTGGGTAATGATACAAAACTTATTGTACAATCAACATAGCCGCAAAATCTACCCTCCTCCGTTGCCATGTCAGTCCCCAGACCAACGTCCAACAGAAAACATTTAGGTTTTGCTGAAGAAACTTCAAACAAAGATCAAGGATTCTGGACAACAAAAAGAGTTTGAGCAAAGCGGAATGATCAATGATTCCTCTCACTTTATTCTTCAGATTTGTAAAATGTTATAGGCAACAACTAAGTACTGTGTTGTTGGCAAACGAGCACATACCAAGAATTAACAGCAACAGGTTTACTGATACAATTGTGACCTAGGTCATTTTATTAAAAGAAAAATCTTAACACACCCAGCACTGCACATAGTGTTTAGACAATATATATTGCACACTGAATATTTGAAACACTTTATAATTAAATTATATGCAAGAAGCATCAACAGGCTTAGGCTAAGTTAAGCAAAATTATTGTCTGTTTTTTGTGTGTGTGTGTTTTTTTTTTCCCCAAATATGTCTTTTCAGAGACTATATGTATTAAGCAACCTATTGACCCCCTTTGAAGGTTTCTTTAATTTTGTTCAATAATTGTACCACAACTTAACAGATCTGAGATCTAAAACTTGCTTGAAAAACTTATGAAAGGCTTGTTGGATTATTGCTGTGAAAAGCAAAATATTGTTCCAAGAGTTTTAATGTGTCTGGATGAATCTGAGTGTGCATGATGTTCTCCCATCTTGTTGATCCATTCAACAGTAATATCACCATATAGCTATATTTTTCCAAACCAAATCTTAATCCCCACCATACTTTGAAGATGTACGGCAGGACAAGGCGTACAGATCACTGTGTCCACATCTTTAGGCTCTGTTCAGCACAGAGTTTAAATAATAAATAATGACTAGTTCAGTATTACATAAAAATTGCATTTTTGACTGAAGCAAAACCCCTACAGATTTGTTTTCATATGTTAGAAAGATTGTACCTAAGTAATAATGTAAATCCACTCAAGCTGGAGTTTGGCACAGAAATATAACCAGAGCCTAAAGGAAAATAACTTGGGGTGTGCAGATGGTACTTTCATTCTGGTAGCATACAGTCATATAGGTCAAGAGCAGCACTTCTTCTAGTCTGATGCACACATTAACTTTTGAATCCAAGAATTCAAAAGTTAATGTACCAAGGAAGGTAATATTGCTGGCCATTGATCAGATTTTGTCATTTGCTTTGTGTCCACTATATACCATCTTCTTGTACTCAAAAAGTATTGCATTAACAGGAGCATATTATTTGACAGTTTTGCTACAACTAAACTAAGCCGATGATCCTTAGCCTTTTGCACAGGTGAGGCAAGTTCAGCAATATTTTATGTGTCATGATCTATCTGCTTTGACAATAAATAGGTCAAAGAATGAGCTGACCAAATTTTTTATGGGTGTCAAAGGATAGCCTTCCATTGTCTTAATCTAGCTAAGGAAAACTTACTGAAAATTTGACATTATAAGCTTAGCGACCATTTTTATCTTAATTCCTTTGTCTAAGGTTGGATTCATTGGATCGGATTGCGTTGTTATTCTTTTTTTGGTCACTGGGCTATATTTTAGAACTATATTGTCACAGTATTCTCGAAAACGCTCAAATTATGACATCTCATATTTGTTTAGAATGTTTTTACACTGAGTTACCTTTCCAAAAAGATAAACCGTATGTGGTGATTGGGAGTTGTCATGTGACACGTCAATCCCCCATCAACCTCTGGATGAACCAACTCACCAGCTGCCCTTAGTGCACAATTTCCTGGAAGTGCTACCTCTGATAAGGTTCCTAGAAGCAGCCCATTGGCTTCTTTGTTAACACCATTACCCTTGAATGATTGGAAAAGTCCCATAAAGGCACTGATGTGGGTGCACGCACACACACACGCCCACCCCCACACACACACGCACGCATGCGCACGCAGATGATCTGCTGTGTGTTCTGACTTAGACTCTATTCCACCACTGGTGATTATCTTATAAATCAATACTGTGGGCCAGCTGGCCAGTGTTTTTGTGTATTAGCCTCAGAATACAGACAGTAATTTGGTCAGCATAGACTAGACAAACAGATTAATACAGTAAGGAGGTCACAATGGCCTCACTTGGCTTCTTGTAAGTCACAACAGGGTTTCTATAAAAGAGAAAGGTTCATGTTGTGATTTGGAGCCACTGAGTCTGCATGGTTTAAATGACGTCAAGACTTTGACTTCACATGGCTGAAGTTGTTTATGGTAATTGGTCTTGCTGTTTATTTGTAACATTTTATGTACACTGCAGAAAATTATTGCATTAAATATCAAATTGTTGATCACAGGTAAGTTCTCTGCATACCAATCATAGCATATTTGGGAACTGCTAAGATCAGTGTAGCCACTGGAACAATAGGGACGTCACCAGTCCCTGAAAAGAAATCTCTCTTTGCCCTTAAACTGTCCAACATGGTTACTATCAAGGCTTGGATGGATCTCTCCTTGTCAAAGTACTTATTGTCTTAATATGAAGCACAATTAGTTAAGATTTGTTTCATGCACTTGTTTGGTGAGCGCAGTGAGTACATTCTGTTTAATGAGAAGAGGGAATGAATTCATACATTCTGTGGCATGTATGAATTGTGGTTAATCAATGAAACATACATTACCCACCTCTTGTCAACTGTACTCTGACTTTAGAATTACTCTGTCTAGATTCCTTCATCTTCTCATTTCATCTGTCTAAAGAATTTTCTTCTTCCATCCATGTTCCTTATCTTCACCATTAGACATTTAACACATTATCACTTTCCACATATATGCAACTGCTTTTCTTTTTTTTTTCTTCCCCTGTCCATAAACCTTCATTTCTGTTTTACCTCCTATGTGGCCCCACACATCTCCCTACCTCATTCCCTTAACCACAATTAAATTCCCTGTTTACCCAGTGAAGACTGGCTTGCGTTACTCTTTAAACATAAACACAGTGGTGATCGCTTTGTCTGTGTTTCACATGTGCAGCCATGCAATCAAGCACACATGCCCATATGAGGTTTTTCTAAGAAACTGAGGGTGGTAGGCACATGGCAGCTCTGTGGTCTTTCTCTCTTTTGCCCTTTGTAGTGGGGTCATTTCTCATATTTATCTATTCTTTGTGCATACATGGACCCAGGGTCTGGGATTTTTGTGATGCCTTTGTCTGTGGTGTACCTCCTGTTGACATGGGGTGGCAAGTTTCCTGCTGTTGGTGTTTTCCAGCAGCAGTTAACCACATGGGTGCAAGGGGGTTGAGATGTCCTGACATTTTCTTTTTTTCATGGGGTCATTATATGTTCATGGTTTGCAGTTTTTGCTTAGCACTCTACAATAACTGCTCATTCTGCAGTATCATTTAGAGGGGCTTATGTTGGAGTACATTCTGTTTAATGAGAAGAGGTTGATCTCTGAGGGATCCCCTCTACCCGCATTGTAAAGTAGGGAATTGCTTTAAAGGCTTAAGAGTCCTTTTTGCACCTTTTCTTCCTCCTGCATCTTGCTGTTTTTTGACTCTCCTATTTTTCATGGACTCTCCAGCCTCACTCCTCTTTTTTTCTTCAGTTTTTCCTCTGCTGCTCATTTAGGTCACTAGTGCTCTCAAAATACTTGAGTGAAACCAAGTGGTTTTGGAAGGAATTGGTTCCCATGAAAAAATCTTGAGCTTCTTCCATAGCTAACAATGTAATGTTGTGGAAATGTCAAAGTTGCAATTTTTTGTTCTTTGCCATATATGCGTATTAAAAAACATGTTCTGTGGGTGTTGTGAGAGAATATGGATTTTGTGGAACTTCTAGCTCTGTTGCACCTTCAAAGCATTTCACTTTTAAAACCTTCTGAATAGTAGAGTAAATGTGTCTATCTTGGCTGTAATATTTCAGTCACTGTTGCTTTGACTATGTAGCAATAGTTTATGTCATGTGTTCCTGGCCTGTGTGAACTGCGGTGCTCATGGAACAAAAGCTTTTCTAAAATTATGACCAAAACTATCGGTTGCAGGGTGACTTATTTTGCTGGCACCTTGTCCTCCTAAGCCATTCAGGTATAGGCAGGTATGTGGTCGTCTGACTGAGTAAAAACATCAGCTTCTGCATTTAAACCTTGACTGTTTTTCCTAGGCTGCCTGTTAGTCATGTGTGGACTTAAAGGATAATCACCTCAAATGTCACTTTCAATAATTGGCACATTGCAAAAAATCTTTGGCACATCTTCAGTGAAATGAAACATGAAACAGCTAACTTAGAATCAATGTTACGTTGCATGTGTGTGTACATCGTACGCAATTTTCTTTGAGTAATATGGCATCTCATATTTTCCTTTCCTTTCTGATTATTGAACGTCATGGTGTCTGAAAAAAGAAGAGGCTATTCGGTCTTCTGTGTTGGGTTCCTGGTATGCTACTATTATCTTTCTGCATGGTTCAGTGTCTTTTTTGTGACCATGATCAAGCATCTCAAAAGCAGTATGCATGAGGCACCATTACCAACCAGTTAGAGCATATAAATAACTGAGAGCTCTATTGATCCATAGTGTGACTAGGGGGAGCAGAAGTGCTTGCAAACTCCCTGGAAGTCACTCTATATCATGTCCGTGGCTTAAGGAAAAGCCCTGACATTATACTTTATTGCTTTGACGGTTATATTGGCATTTTGCTGCCTTTTAGAGGATGACTGAGCTTCTGCCTTTGACTTTTTTCCCTTTTCGCCCGTTAATGAAGTAGCACAAGGAGATGTTAGGAGATGATGTCACCTCTTAATATCTCACTACCCAACCCCCTCCATCCCCGCCTCAGTCAGACTGACGGCAACGCTAGCAGATCTCGCACAGAAGCACATAAAATGAGGGAGGTGAGGAGTGACACTGCTCTCACATCTCCATCATAAAAGTAACAGTGCATCAATGATATAGGAGTGTAAGCTTGTTGGTGCTGGTGAGATCTTCCTGCCATCCAGTAATTGGGAAAGGTGGAAATAAAAAGGTCAGTCTGCATGTAGGGGGAAGTGTATAGCTCTAGGGCTTTCTTTTTGTGACTGATTGGAGGTGTGAACAATATGTTATCTTTAAATTCCTCTAAGTGAGTCATGCTTAATTACTGAGGATATTCAAAATGATCTATCTATCTATTTGTCTGTCTTTCTATCAGACAGACAGATAAATGAGGGGAGGCCATCATATGGAAAATAACTATATGTATCAATGGGATTGGTTGAAAGGGTTCGGGTGGGGATGGGCTAAGCATAGATGGAGACGGAGCACATGTTCCAAGAGATAATTGCATTTCTCTCACCTGTTACCCTTTACAGGCCTTCAAGAGCGCCACAATGAGCTCATACTGGTGTGCTGGAAAGGGCGATGTCATTGATAACTGGTGTCGCTGTGACCTGAGTGCCTTCAGCAAAGACGGCCTGCCTAACTGCAGTCCCCTCAGGCAGCCAATGTAAGTGTGAGGTCACACCATGACATCTAGGTTTTCATATCAAAGAGAGGTTTTCTTAATGGATGCACTGGTTATAAATTAGTGTATGCACACACACACACACGCATGCACGCATGCCCACACACCCACCCGCACGCACGCACATGCACACACACCTGCCTCTATTGATTCCTAAGAATGTTGTAGACACAAGCCTGGTCCCCGAAGTTCTAATAACTATTAGCTAACTTCACACTCTCTCTCTCCTAAAAGAACATGCATTCATTCAAGGTGCCCTAATAATACTCCTAAGGCTTTTGTGAGTCATTCTCTTAAGAAATGTCTGTCATGAGGACTTCCACAAAAAACTAGTGGGTTGAAAAAGCAATCATAGAGGACAGAGCTATTGCTCAGGCATCTAGTTTATGACTGAAACTAGAGTTTGAATAGACACCTTTGACCGTGGTTGTGTTTGTTTCATACAAAATATTTTGTTCCTTTTTTTTGTATGTCCCAATGTTATTTGCCCATTATAAATAACAAGCACTTTAATTTTAGCTTAAATTTTCACAATGTCCATGCTATTTAGTGGTTTTTAAAAGCAGAAATATGAACAAACTTTGTAATAAATTCAAGTTGTTATGATGGCCACATTAAATTTGAATACCAAAGATGAGAGAATGGGCTAACTTCTGAATATTTAAAAGTTTATTTGTTGAAATTGCACTGTTTGTGTGATCTGTGTCATTTTCAATTACTAATTTCTAACCAGCTACTTACAGTTTTTCTCAGTCATTTTGGTGCATTTCTTGAATCATTCTTGACATTTGTAAGCAGTGCATTTCTCAAAAGAATTCGTACAAATACCTAAACAAAAGCAAATTTCTTTCTCAGAATCCGTAGTTCATCTCTCAGAATTAAATATCTTTCAAAGAATATGTCAGTGCCTCAGAATGACTAGCCCATGTTTCATTGCATATGGATAAGATAGTTAAATTGATTTGTCAGTGTAACAGCATACCCTAGAGGGATGTTCTGTTGTAAACTATGGCTAAAGTTTTGATGACAAGTACTGTAAATTGTAATTGTTGGAGATCAATACCAACAAACTGGACAAGATTCAAATTTACACTTTTACTGTAATTTGTTGACAGACCATGTCATTATGATACATAAAGCAAAAGACAGCACTGCAGAGAACAAAGGAAAAAAATAGAAATGGAAACAAGACAATGCAGGTCTGTGGGAATTATAGTGCAATATTCCTTTAGTTCACATCTCCATACTGAGAACAATTCCTCAATGGAGTAGGATGAGAGGAACTCCGTCAGCATCTTAGTAACATCAACAATCCATATCTTGTTGATGTTGCTACGATGGAAACTGGTATTATGTCCTGAACCTTTTCTGCCTCTTCCACTGTTTTGCCTCCTAACTCCTCAGAAATGTAACATTGTGTTTCATACACTGTATGCTTGCCAGTTGACGGTTCATGAGATGCACCTTCGATCTATTTCAGAAAATTATATGATCGTTGGTTGAACTAGTGCTTCACACATTTACCGTCTTGGGATTCACCTGGGAGCAATTTATCAGTTTGGGAAATATCTAGAAAAACGTCTAATGGAAATGTATAAAAATATTCTTAACATATTATGACAACTTGTTCAAGCATTTTGTATGTTAAGACTTAGACAAACTTAACAAAACAATTCAACATAGGTCCATATAATGCATTTTGATCAACATACCATAAGCAATTAAAATGTACTGAGAACTGTACATAATCACTTGCATGATGTACAAAAGCATTAGCAACTTGCACAAATGAATGAGAAACTGATTTGTTGGTGTGCACAAGTGATACAGTGATATGAAGATTGAACAAATACTTTTGAGAATTTCAATTATGTTTTGAGAATTGCACCAAAGCAAGTGAAAAAACTGCAAATAAAGATAATAGGGCAATGATCAAATTAGAGTAGCAACCAGTAACAGCCAGAGTGACTGTAATTTAAATGCTGAGTGTTTTGCTTTCTGTATTATTTTAGATTGCGTCTAGCCCCTAACTTGGAACCCTCAAGCACAACAGTGGCTCTGGAATGGATGGATGTGGAGCCGCTTATTGGCTGCAAAGTTTCTGACTACATCATTCAACATAAACGTGTGGAGGATCCTTCAGAAGCTGAAATCTACACAGGTAGAAAACATTAATTTTCAAGTTAGTTTCTTGACTATATTTTATTGCCTGTTTTATATTTGGTTATGTTTTTTCCACATTTGACTTACACAACGTTTGTATGTCAATAGTGATGTTGTGAGGAATTACCCCTGAAGTATAGAGAATGATGATTCTGCTCATGTTGCTCCTAAGTTTAAAACTTCTTCTAAGCATGAACTTACACTATAACTTTGTGTTCTAAAAAGAAGGTGGAGGAATTGGCCTTGAGTACAAACCACATATAAAACATTTGCTTGAGGACATGGTATGACGTAAAGGAGGTCGTCCAAACATTGTGAGTGCTGCTGGCAATTGTATTTTCAGGTCAAGGGAATGGTCATTGTTGTGATCAGGGCCGGTATGAGTCATAGGAACAAGCCAGATCCAATCAAGAAACTAGGTGGTGTGGGAAAAAAAGTGACCTCAGACATTGAGAAGTATAGACAAGCCATCCATCACAGCTGGAAGTGATGCTGATGAAGCGTGGGCACCAGTGAGCAAAGAAAGGCCCCAGACAGCTAGGCACACACAAGCTGGCAGAGGTGAGGCATGAAAGGGCAGATGGCGAGGGTGACTCACTTTTCTATTTGCCAGTCACCACTCGTGTTGTAAATGGTGTTGCAATAGAGATAAAGTTCAACTTTAGAGTAGTTGTTTTCAACTTTTTATATCACTGTTCCAATTTTTTGTTTGCAGTTCTTTAATTTATTTACCATTGATAACTTTTATTTATGTAAACTGAAAATGGAAATTTTAGTATAGCATGGCTGCTTAGGGCTAGGGTAAGGATTATCTAAAGTGGCAGTATTATGTAAAATCAACTTTTTTGAGCTTTATATCATGTTATAATGTTATTCCGTCAACAAAATTATACCTGGAGTGTTGCTTTGATTCTTTTATTTATGTTTGAGAAATCTTTTAATTTCTCTTGGTAGCCATTCTGGGTGCAAAAAACCTAGTGGAGTAACCAAGCAATGCCTATTTGACTGAGCTCCTCCCCCAAGCTGCAGTCTCCATGCCAAGCTTCCACATTACAGAAAACACCTCCCCTAGAAATCCCCCACTCAGCTCCTTTAGACAAGCAGCAGCAATTAGCAAACCTGTGGTGGTACTGCACATTTGCAGAGCTCATCCTTTGACTACTTCCCAGTGAAACTCTGGTAAAAAAAAAAAAAAATAAATTAAACACATGATAGAAGAATGTTGTTGTGATGGCGTACTGAAGGCGAAGTGTCGGAAAGAGCAGGGGCGTCTTAAAGAAACAGAAGCTCAATTTCAAGGCATTACATTGAAAAGTCTAATTTCTTTTAAGTTATGTTTCTACAGCTCTTTTTATAACAACTCAAGGAAACAGTTACCATTGTGCTATAAAATGGCACTATATGCCTGTAATATACATAATGAAAAGGTTTTCTACATTTTTATGTAGAAATAAAAATAAACCTATTGCTTTCTGCAACATTGTAGAATCAGCAAGGTTGTAAGGCCACATTTATTAAAATTTTTTTTTAAAATTAAGAGGGAAAAAATTGGCACTGGAATTCAAAATGTTAAATTCTCTGAACTCATTAAATAAAAGCAATGACCCTTAAAGATGGCACATTTTAACTTTTCTGGATTTGTGATACCACCTCAGACACTTTTGGTTTATTTATTTATTTATTAAAAGATGCTGTAATTAAATACATGGCTCAACCTTCCACCACAGTAACCATGCAAAAATATATTTCAAAAGTTAATTGTTTATCTGTGTTTTTTTGTATTTAGCACTTCACCCAAGCAGTTCCCAGTTTAAAGCTGTGTGTGATACCAGTTTTTTTTCTATCCTTGTCTAGCTGACTGAAGAGAAACTCCACTGAAGCAATTTTAGGGTTAAATACCTTTTTTAATGACTTTTTAGTGTTTTTTTTTTTGGGGGGGGGGATATCAAGTGTTTTTCTTCTACTTTTTCATGTTTCCCAAGCTGGCTGGATGATTTGAGCTAAGTTGTGTGTAATCATGGCTTCCTCTCCATACTTTTAAGTTGGTTACACGTTGAAGATTTGTTTAACAGAATGACTTTGAACCATGTTTAATAATCAGATGGCAAAATCACCAATCGTAGAGCTTAAGCCAGTGAAGGTATTTGGCTGTGTAGGGCAATGTGAAGGGATACACCTATTTTAGGTGTCCAAGCCTAAAATGAGGTAATATTATAAAAAAAATGTATAAAAAAAATGAGGCACACATTTTCTCGTTGTTGTTTTTTTGTTGTGATTCTTAAAGCAGAAGAGAGTCAATGTTACAGTATTCTGGAGGGAGTTCCAGAGTTGGGAAGGAGAGTGAGAAAAGGTTCCATTCCCTATGGTGCTGAGGAGGACAGAGGAAACAGTTAGGTAGATAGAAGAGGAAGAATGGAGAAAACACAATCAGATTACCAAAAAATAATATTTTTAAATATTGACATAAAAATATTTAATATATGAAAACAATAGTCAGCTGGTGCTCATGTTTGAAAAACCTGTGGGTAAATTGGCACCCACTGAAGAATTAAAACCTTGCTTCAGACTGGTGCATGTAAGCGAAATGAGATAGTCAGACACTCCACTCAACCATGCTGAGTATGAGTCACTCGCTGAGCACACACATACAGCCATGTGCACACCCATACAGATGCCAAAGTGTGAGGATGTTCATACACTTGGATATTGCACTCCCTGTGTCTCCTTTTCTGTTTTTACAGAACAGCAAAGGAGACTGACTCTCCTCTGCTTCATTATATGAAGGTACTTCATATAATGATGGTAATAAACACGTTTTCTCATAAAATATCAAGGATCTCATGATTTTGGTCTTATTTAGAGAAGGTGTTGGAACTTTATCCTGCTGTATAGGGGTTTAATAAGAAAATCATTCAAAACTCATAATGTAAGGTCAGTATTCAACTAAAATGTATATTTTATTTTTATGTTCGTGCATACTTACATGAAAGACAAAAATCCATTTGAGGCGGATGAGGATTAAATGGCAGAAATACGACCAATTAACTGTAGCCCTTTTTTTTTTCCCATTGAGTTTGTAGATAATTTGATTACATTGAAATTTTAACTCTGCTGAATAAATAGGTGGGAATAGTTCTCATTACTCCAGTCATGACTTAAAATTAAAAATTTTCTGCTTATGGACTATTTTTCACACCACCTAGGTCATTGTTAAAAAGAAGGCTCTCATTATGTAATGTGCCAACATTTTGCCTGAGATTTGACATTCATTACAGCTTCCTGCATGAATGGATGCAATTAAAGTCTTAGAAACTCTTTGCACTGAACATAATTTTCTTTAAGTGTAACGCTCATCGGTTTTGCTTATATGAGTTTCGTCTTTCATCATCAAATGAAAAGATACCACTCTTGGTAGCTTATGATAATCTCTATTTAGTGGAAATGAAACATTAAAAACTCCTGCCTTTTAAGGAGGCTTCACATCCAGTTATTCCCAGACATCATTGTAGTTTTACTTTCTGGCTTTCTGTCAAACATTCTCAAAAATGCTGTATAAAACTTGGAGATGGACCCAGAACACCACATGCTAGTTGACATTTTTATAATGTTAACATTATAGCTGCCTTGTGAAGGACTGGCAACAGGGTGTACCATGCCTCTATCTCATTAAACTCTGGAGAATTACATTATTCTCCAGAGTTTGATGTCCCTGATAGGCCTACGTGGGTACTGAAGATGGATGGACAGACAGATGGACAGATGAATATAGGGATGGCAGCAGACCTTTCATTCAATATTACAGACATGAACACTAACTTAATGCTCCATTTCAATGCTAAATTGTACACATTTATATTCAGTTATTTACAATACGCCTTCTCAAGAGGGGCATGAATGTAAAGAAAACTGTTCTAGAAGTTCAGTAAGAAAACTTTTCAAACTTCTTTGCAGTTTTTGACAATAGGACAAAGTACAGATGCACACTTAAAGATTGTGAAAAGAAAAATTGTGGATAGAACTCTGATGGAAAAATCTAAATTAATCTTTGAGATTTTTGGAAACATAGATAACAAATCTCATTTTAATAGTATGTTGCATTACTACCATATAAACCACCAACCAAACAGTAAAACTCTCTTATGTGCAGACCTCTATAGTTAGAGGAAAAAACAATGTTATGGTAGCTTAAAGCCTTGCATCTATGTCAATCTGTTGGTAAGCAATAGTGATTTTTTATTTAATTTTGACAGCCATAGGTAATTTGTATAAGTAATGAATATATGTGCTCCCTTTTTGGTGGATTAAACATAAGTCTTGAATCATCTCAATGGGGTTTATTGTGTATGCCAGGAGTATTGGTTGAATACTGTTGCGGTTGTTGAAGTAGGAATTTACCATGGTCTTGCATGAGTTGTAAAGATTCAGTCTCTCAGTTGGTATTGCTAATATACATTCACAGGCCACTTAATTTGGAACACCATAATTTTTTATGTAATCTCAAATTATTTTGCCCATTCGCCTCTTCCTTCTGACATGAAGAAAGCCCTACTGTCTACACAACTGATCTCTGGATGTTCTTTGTTTCGTACCAATTTCTGGAAAACCAAGTGAAGTTTGCGCAAAAAAATCCCAAAAGATCCAAAGTTCCAAAATTATTCAAAGTTAATCCTTAAATCATTCCTCCGCCCCCAACATTAATGTAACATATGGCAGATCTGTATGTTTATTTATGAATTGTTATATTTACATTTCTTAATGAGAGTTTTTTCATCTATCAGTTTACATGAAAATTGTAATGCAAAATAGATGCTATTCTTTTATTTGTCCTCTCAAATGAGCCAACAGGCCAAGAAAAAATACAGTTTTCTTTATTACATTGTTTGTTTTTGTACTGTCGTCAGGGCTTTCCATATATGAGAAATCTTTATGTACCATAAATTTAAGTAATGATGGATTCCATTTGTGATGGATATGCAGAAAATATCCATCACAAATGGATATTTGTAGAGCCCAGTGACTTCACTGGGCTCTACATAGACCTCTAGATGGCACAACAAGGCAGACGCAGGATTTATTGGAAAACCAGTTAGATAGAGAGCACTAGTGTGTTATTGTGAGGCTCAGCATTTCTCTAAAGCAAACCAGCTGTAAAATGTGAAGGTACATTCACAGTAGGCACATAATTTGGAGTCAAAACCTCACAGATTTTAAAAATATTAAGCTGTGTCAATGGCGCTGTGATAACATGAAAGATTAATTTTAATCTGGGTATGTAGTAATGCAAGTCTGAAAACTGATCCTTTCTATTTGTATTTATTACTGACTGTGAAAAGGTATGAAGTCTTACTTTAGTCCAATTTTAGCCATCTCAGCGACTACAGACATCATTATTTGCATTTCATAAAAGAATTCAACAGAGTTTTGATAAAGAGAGAATAGGGAGTATTTTTAAACATCCTTCAGGTCTGTTTTGTGTCTATCTGTCTTTTGCAAGTAGTTCCTTGTAAAAGGCAAACTGCCAAAAAAACACCACGGTACTTCTGGATACCATCATTACCAGCTTTCAGTTCCTGTGCCATATTGATTTGTCTAATCATAGGTGAAATCTTCTTATAAGCGTTCATCATAAGGCTGTGCTGACCAAAACCTATTCACCAATAAACATAAACCTACTCACCAATACCTGTAAGGCCAGGTTATTCAGTGAGATTTATCTAGTCACAAAGCGGACACTGTGTAAAACTGCATTGTGAGAAGATTGGAGTCATATTAGGACAGTATAGCCAGGAAGAGACGAGGAAAGAGAGAGCACAAAGCAAAAGAGAGATAGGGGGAACCAGACAGCAGCAGCATGGAGGGCTCCAAAGCAATGATGTCACCTCATGCTGGTACTATTGGACTCAGAAACAGATTAGCCATTTGATCTTTGCCCTTAATTTAGTTCCAGTTTGCTTCTTCCAGCTCATGCCACAAGCTTATTGAGACACACGACATGTGGATCTTGTTCTGCTTTTCCTCTCCTGTCATATGCCTAATACCTCTACATAACTCTGCTCTTTCCACATGTCTTTTGCGATCACAATCAACGGTATCCCCCCTCCTTCCTTGTTTATGTAACAGCTCCATCATTGCTGGAGACCAAGAATACACCCCAATGCGTCGATAAGCTCTTGTTCAAAGAGATTGAATTATATGGAGATAAACGGTGTCCTTGAGTATGGGTGCAGATAACAGATTGGAGTGACACAGCTGACTCTCTTTGTTTTGTTAATTAAAGATGACCTCATCGCTAAAAATGGACGCTGTGCACCTCTTCGTCACGAGCTTCGCCATCAGCAGATTGCAGATTGCAGGCAGGGGGCCAAAGGCTTTCTGCAGTCCTTATTCCTTTTTGCTTCCTTTCCCATTTTGCCTCTTTGCACGCACATTGTTAGTCTCTGCCTTTGCCACAGGTCTAGACTTCCCTGATTTATTTATTTTTTCTCCTCCCAATTTTTCAATAAGTATGATAATCCCTCAGAGTTGCCAAAAGCTCACTAATGAATGTGTGCTGGAATTATGAAATTATTCCTGATGCAAGATAAGAATATTGCCTCTTCATTTGTCATTTTTTTATTACAGGGTAATTTGTTCCTATGAATTATAGTGAAATTCTATCTGTTTGCCACAAATTATGAGTCAGTCAAATTTGATGCTGGGATAAAATCAATTTTCAATGCATTTAAGCATTAAATCGGTATTGATTAGTCTCATTCTATCCAGATTCAGAGCATAGCATGCTTTTAAAGTGGAAGAAACAAATATATACCCATAATAAAATGGCTTGCATTATTATAAAGACAGGAACCATAATCCAGCTGGGTTTACTGAGGACTGTTTGTGTAATTCAATGGACACATTTTGGTGTTTGTACAAGATCTTTACCCCGACTGTTCAAAACAGACAAGGAAACAAAATGTGCAGAAAGTTTTTAAATTCATTCTACTATTACGATTCAGAAAGAAAACCAAATAGTCAGTCTAGTTATAGGCTCACTACTAAGGACCATGTGATCAGGAATTGTCTCAAAATTGATCCATTGAGGTATTTTTCATGCTAGTTCTATTCAGCAAAATGTTATTTTATATTCCAGGAATTCCTCAAAAAATGTGGTATTGAATTCATGCCATTCTAATTTGCTAATCTTTTAAATTGTATTAAATTCAGTTGAGTTTATGTGCATAGCGCCAATTCATAAGTCATCTCAAGGCACTTTACAAAAAGTAATTTCAATCCAGTCATATAAACATTCCAATTGATCCTAGTTATCAAACAGTTTCAGCTTTAGTATTCAAATTGGTTAAAAACATTTTTCTATCTTATGAAACCCAGCAGATTTCATAGTCATTGTCTTGCAGCATTTGTATCTCATGTAGCAACAGTGGACAATCACGTGCATTGTGTTGTTGACTTTGCGGCAATCCCTCATACTGAGAATGCATGTAGCTACAGCAGACAGGAAAAACTCGACTTATTATTGTGTGTGCATGCACTTTTGTGAGTGTGATTCTTTATTATTGTGTGACTGTGTTTATCTTCTAACATACCTTATGTATTGTGCTGGTGTTTCTGTTGGCCTTTGGATGTGTTCATGCAAATTGATGATTAGGTTAGCTTCTAATTCAAACTTTTCCTTTTATGTTTCCTCTTTCGTGGCTGCAAGGTATACAGCTGAAATGGGCTGAGATGTCCGATGCAGACATACTTGCTTCTGGGCAAACATGCTCTTAAACATAGACACAAAATAGATACTGATGTTGTTCTATTGTTGTGCAATTTTCTTTTCCAATTATCAAAATGTTTCAAATGTCTTAAAATTGTTAAAAATCTAAATATTTTACTTTGAAATCATTCCTGTGCTGACTCTACCATAATACAAAGTATAATACAAATAATAATCCTTAACCAAAATCACAAAAACACATTGGTTCCAATGCAGCTCCCATCTCACATTACTCCAGTCTTGCTTTCTCTACTCTTCTTTGGTTGCCAGTAAATTTTAGAATTCATTTTACGATCTTAGTTTTTACTTTTAGGGCCCTACATTGTCAAGCGTCCCAGTATATTGCTTACTTTTCTGAAACCCTATTCTTCTTCCTGTGCACCAAGGTCAACTGGTCAGAATTTGTAGGTAGTCCCACACACTCTGTTTAAAACTTATGGGGACTGGGCATTTTAGGCTGTTGCTCTAAGACTGAAGAGCTCCCTTCTGCTTTCCTTCTCTTGTACTGTCTCCACTGACAGTTTTAAAAAGCAGCTGAAGACATTCACTGAAAAGCTCTTAACTAATTAACTTGGTGCTATAGTTAGCTTCCTGCTTTTGCAGTGTGCTCCAGTCCGCTGGACATTCAGCATTCTAACCAAACCAGAGTTCACTTCAATCGAACTGAGATCTAGGTTTTTAGTCAGACAAGCGTTTGCTTCTTGGTCTTCATTTGCTAATGTATTGGAGCCTTTAATTTCAGTTATGTTTTTTACATAAAAAAAAATCAAGAAAATCAATCAAATCCGGGTTAAACCAATTAACGAAGGCAATATTTCATATTCATTCACATTTTTTAATTGATTAAAACATTAGATGCTCACATCTATGGCCCTAAAGCCTGAAAATGCCATTTTTATTAAGAGTGTATTCAGGCAAAATTTGAGGCTCAGTAAAAAAAATGTTTAGGGCAGTAAAACTAGACCACACTTGATTCACATCAAAATGGTGGACACAGGGGTTCATTAGTCTTTGACAAATCACGACACCTGACCCAATGTCTTGCTGTGCGGACAGGGCAGGGGCTACTGAGCTAAGTACAGTGTCATTTTCAGGTTGTTACACTCAAAGAGTCTTGGAGTTTTGGTGGGAACCAGGAATTGCCCAGTACATCAGATGGCATGTAGGAAAAGTGTAGTATGTATCTGATATATGTTATGAATTTTACAATAATTCTGGCAGATAATTTTAGTTTGTTTTGTCAGTTTCAGGACAGTCAAATATGTTTTATGAAACAAACATGTTTCAATGCTGAATTATCATTTTATTTTTAATATTGACTCTGTACTGGTTGACTATGATGCTGTAATAAATATCATTATGTCTTGCAGTGTCATTTTAGTGTAAGTCATATTGCTTTTCATATTTTCTACATTACCCAGAAATTTATTATTTACAAAATTTTGAATCAATCGACACACCTAAACCCTATATGGGTTTTTGAAACTGCAAACCGGATTTCTGGCTTTTCTTTCAACGGTGACTATTTCTTAAAAGAAAAAGAATAAAACATTTTTAAATATTATTTTTGTTCTACTTTCTAGTTATGCACAATTATTATTATCTGGAAGTAGTATGAGTAATAATAATAATTAATAAACAACAATAACTTTATTTGAAAGCTTTTTCAAATAAAGCCCTGAATATTTACAAGGAGAAATTTTAGAAAACTATGAGGCAGGGCCATAATGGTGTTTTAAACCTTTCTAGTTAAAATTATCCAAAAGGGTACAACATGGTCTCAGCCATAGTATTCATTAAATCATTCCTAAAGTTTGTTGTTTGAGCCCACTTGTATAAACCATGGCTAATAAATTGTTGTTTTTATAAAGTGAGCATTCATTTTAGCAAAGTAACAATGTGTTTGTTGAAAACATTGATTATGCAATAGGCACGGGTTCCAATAAAATAACACATGATTTCCAGTTTGCTGGGAAAATCCTACATTTAGAGGGAACAAAGCAGCTGCCAGGTTTGGAATTTTATTCCCACAAGAGCCACTGCAATAATGAACCATTTGGATTTGTTTTCTTATCTCTTCAACACAGTAGATACTGAAAAAAATTCAGCTCACTATCAAATGCAGACGGGGTTACAAATGATTGTTTAGTGCTGTTACTGACTCAAACACACAATCAAACTTCTATCTTTAAAGGTGATACCTGCAGCCTGATTGGACAAAATATTTTCCCTGGAGCATTCTGAGAGTTACTTATGCATTTCTTTTTTTATTTGTTTTCCCTTTTTCCTTCAAACTACTATGTTAAATATTGATGAAAATTAGTGAATTACAACATTTGATGATTACTGACCACTGTGACAAATACACACGACCACTTTTGTGTCCCAAAGTGTTGTGATGCTACTTTTTATGGATTATTTCTTGAAGGGACAGTTTTTTATTTTTTAACCTGGGTATGTTAACAACTTATGTGTTGTATAGAGTCACCTACTTGCATTTTTGCCATTATCACAATTGTTTAGTGATATTTATTTAAAAAAAATTTTTTACAATTATGTTTTTTTTTTCTTTTGGTGCACAGACGAAGTAGCTGACCTAGGACTCCCACAAGTGTTTAGAGTGATAACAATTTAGAAAATCAGTTATGAATTTTCATTTATTGTTCTGCAAGTTTTACCAACTCAAATTTAATACTTTTAACCCTCTTGCAGGATCAAATTGACTCTGCAAGCTTATTACCTTATGCGCAGTCCAGCAGTCACACTCACCCTCTGTGTACCTTTACAATTTTTTTTTGTGGTTTCAGTCTAACGGGACACTGTCCCCATGCTTCCCTGCTGCCCGACAATCAACCATGACATCCTCCTGAGTGTCAATCTAAGACTGTGGGAGGATTAAGAATTTGTGTAGACCACTATAGATCCAAATTAAGACCTATATCACGCAAAAATGTAAAACAGAAACGTGTGTGTCTTGTCTGTCTGTCACCGTTAATCCAGGGTGAGGCCCTGGCTTCATACTGGGTGACGTCATGTGTCGTCATCTTCTGGTCATCATATTGTTCAACCTTTCAACAAAATGAGTACAGTGTTATGATATTGTTAGGATTTGTACTATCAAACTGCTGAAAAACTGCTAGGTTTTGCACTAACTAATATTAAGCTATACACACAGCTTCAGTTAAAAGAAGAACTACTTTTAAACTCTTCCACAATTGCTCTATACAACAGACCTGCTTGCTACGTCATTCTTTTCTTCTATTTCATTATACTAATGGAACATCTATGCATTTCTTTCTTGCGTTTTGTGGAGAGACATATAGGGAAAAATACCACTCTAATATCTTACTGTCCAGAAGTCACCTCTTTTATTTTTCTTGTATCTTGAGGTGCATTTAAGAAATTGAAATATAATTTGTGATGATGAACACTGCTGAGGACAAGACATGATAAAGCAAATATTGATTTAAAGATACACATCACACAATTTCTTTCTTGCTATTCCATTCTATACAGCGACTGACAAAAATCCCTAACTAGAAATGTAGATCTGCCTCCATTAAATATGGTCTAATTTAACTTGCTATTTTGAGGACTACATTGTGTATGATTTTTATTATTTTTTTAAATATGGATGCAAAGGAAAAATGTTTTGTATTACTAGTATATTTACAGTCTTATGCCTCACAATGTTTTGGTCCACTGTTTCCTCTTCCCGACTGCCAACACACAGGTCAGTGACAGACACTCCCTGAATATATGTCACAGATTCCTGAGCCCTTGGAAGAACATTGTCATGGCTCTTCTTGTTTCATAATTAGTGCAAAAAATCTGTGAATGCCGGAGTAGTTTCTGAGGAGGCAGTTCCAAACGTACTCAAAATAAAAAGCACTCGAAGAGAGTTTTCTGGTTTCTAAAAGAGCATTTTCGTCACTTAAAGAAATAAATGAAATATCCTCCGTGTTGACTTCATTCAAAAAATTAAAAAATAAATGTTTAGTTTGCGGCTTAAAAACTGTTTCACTCTTCACTCCTTCACTGCAAACAATAAGATCAGCCACAGCAGCTGCTTTTGCTTGCTAATCACAACAGGAGGCTGACCTAACGAGGAGGCCCAAAGCAAAAAAATAAACAAATATCTAACATTAGCATCACATTGGATTGATAACATTAATGATTTAGCAAATAATAAATTAATCTAATAGTCTTGTATTAGACTAAAAATCTAATACAAAACTTGTAATTCTAATAGTTTAACATTAGATTAATATAAAACTATTAATCTAGCCTAACATATATTTTTATGTTAAAATATGTTATGTTTTAACATATTTTTCAAATATATGAAAAAATAACATTGTTAGACATACAGTCGAGTCCAGATATTTACTATGTATATACAATATAAAAATAAAATATTAAAAACTTTTGTCCTCACTGTCTGACATTGAATCAAACTAACATTTTAATGTTTCAAGTTAGTATAACCAAATTAGTTCAATTTAATTAAATGTCAGAATGTAAAAAAATATGTTAATGATGTTAACAAAATAATTTTTTACATTTTTGTTTACATTTTTTTGAGAATATTCTCAGTGTACAAATACCAATATTGCTCTGCTTTTAAATTTAATGAAGTCAAAATAATGTTGATTTTCTTTTTTTTATGTTGTAGCTTTTTGATCTTTTGATAGGTTAACTCACAACATTTGAGTTAAGTAGACACATCTTTGAATGAATTCTAAGGAAACATATCAATCACGCTGCATCCTTGTGTGACTTGATGGAAAAATCAAAGGAATTATTAAGAATATTTTGAAGAACAGTGAACCGGTTCAGTCTGGTTCATCCTTGTGTACCACTTGCAGATGCCGAAAGGCATCACGTTCATTTGTGCAAACAATTCTGTGTGAGTATAAACAAAGGAATGTTGTTCAATCACACTGATGGGAAAGGAATGCGTGTGACAATCCCAAAACAAAAGCAGGAGACCTTACTGAGATGCTGGCTAAACCTGTTTTAAGAGTGTCCTTATATGGTACTCAAGGTTTGTAAACTAAAACAAACTATGTTCTGGCACTGAGGGAATATGCCACTCAGGGAGCAGGAAGCCATTATCAAAATAACATAACATTTCATATTGCAGTTTACAAATGCACTCAGCAACAAACTCAAACTGGCCATGACAACCTTTCTCAAATTTAGAGGAAAAAGGGGGAAGCTTTCAAGCCTGAGAATACCTTCCCAACTATAAAGTATGAGAGTGGTGCCATCATATTGTGTGGGTATTTGACTTCAGGAAGTACTGTGTAAATTCTTTAAAGTTTAGAAGGCATCAGGAGGAGACAACTTTAGGTGGAAATTTGGAAGACACATGCTATCGCTTGGGCCCAAATGGGTCTTCAGGTGGGACAATGACTGTAAGTGTACCTCAGAACTACTGTTGTTAAAGTCTCTTGTGAAAAGCAAAAGCACTGGTGTGACTTTGACTGGTTCTTCATCAGTGATCCTCTCTTTCCTCTTAATCTTGTATCTATAAAATTAAAATAATTTGGTCAACCCTATCTGACCTAAAACAGGAAAGGTCCAATATGTTTCAATGTCAGACTGAGAAAACTGCTATATGTCTATTTTATGCAGATTCGTAAATATTCTTCAACTGACTGTAGAAGAAGAATATTCAACAGTGAGTTGAATATTCAACAGTAACCTATCATAATATAGTAAATTTTTTCAGTACACTTTATTACTTTTGTTTATTCCGTCATATTTTGATAATTATTCTAGTGGTTTACTTTGCCTCAAAATTGTGTTGTGTGTTTGTAAGACATGATTTTTGTCAGAATTTGTAATACTGTGACCACTATTAAATCTTAATTATCTTCCATTGTCAGAAATTCAATTCATTAAGTACTTAATAAATGCCCACTTAAAGTAATGGTCTCTAAAATATTATGTGCTTAACTATGTGATGAAAACATTGTACTGCTTTGCACCGTGGTGCATGTAAATTTTATTTGGTTACCATCCTGTACTTTTTAAACTGGTTTAAGCTGTGGTACATGAGAGCATTATGAAGTACACTTCATTTACAAGGCTGGGTTGGTTAGACCAAGCAACTGTCCCTTTAAATGACTTTTAAAATAAATAGTCAGTCATATGTAACTCAGGAGATCTAGTACTTTTCACAGTTTTTCATTGTTGCCATACCATTTATTATACCAGAATATTTGAATTTTTTATTTTGTTTTGCTTGTTCTTATGCTATGGTGGCTTACTCCTTCTACATGTTAGTGAGTGCACATATCTGCACAAAGTTTACTATGTATGTTTGCAAGAGAGAGAAGCAGAAAGGCGGTGTTGTGTGGACGCAGTGCGGGGGGTGGAGGACTGAGTGCTGACAGTTTAACAGAGGATGGCATCGCAGGTTTGACAGCCCACAGGAAATATAAAGCTTGTGATTTGTTCGTTAATAAAAAGCTTATGTTTTGTTTGTTTAAAAACAGTGTTATTACCTTTACTAACAGAAGGTTGAGTAAGAAAAGAAGGCATAGTAAAAAAAAAGGCTATTTTGACTGCAAACTGTCAATGCTGTAGGCAATTACTTATATATGATGAGTTAGAGTATTTATACAAAAACATAAACAAAACACTTTTTCCCCCCCACTTTGTCATGAGCTCAACTGAAACATGCAAACCTTTTTCTAGACACAGTATTTCTCACAAAAATTTGTTAGTAAACACTTCTCCTTAAATGACATACTCCATCACACACACTTAAAGCATATCAAGATTCTACCTTGTGTACCTCAGGCAGATCAAAATAAAAGGCCACTCTTAAATGTGCAGTTTTGTCACACAGTTTGAGTTTAGTTCATGACAAAATGGGAGAAAAAAGTGTTGTGTTTATATTTATGTTCAGCCTATTTTGCAGAAAGACTAATCAAGCACCTGCTTCTAGATTTGTTCATAATATGAACAGAACTGAGCTAATGACTTCAGTGAAGAAAAAGGACCTCACTAACAGAGTTTTTTTTCTCTTGTGCAACTTTCCCTCAAATTTCCTCTTTGAGAAAAAAAAACACCCATGAACCCAATAACCTATAGAGTTAACGCATACACTTAGTAAAACACACGTATTCAGACACACACACACACACGCATAAGTTAACGGTTGTGGCAAAGACACAGCCTGGATTTAGTAATTAAACTGAAATGATATGTTCGTGATAACAATTTTCCTGGGCGAGCCTGTAACTTTGCAGAAAATCCCACACACAACTTGGGGTGAACATGGAACTGAAAACAACATACCTTTATGTGTGAAATGCTTCATACATTAGGATATCTCATTATATGTGTAGTTTATTAAAAATAGATGTTCACATTTTGATCTCTAACTTTGTTGTTTCTCTGTACAGGCAACATACCAAAAAATAACATTGTTTTGAAAATCTCTGTCAATATAATAACCTCAATCCATTTGGTTTGGGAAAAGTTCATCTTGTTTTTTTACACCCAGCTTCCAGCTATTTGAGAGATTTCATGTTCATATTCCATTTAATATGCTGAGTAATAATGTTCTAATCATATGATGTTGTTTGGCGATGTTTAGTTTTAGCCAATGGTTTGGGGAGATAAGAAATGTTAACTGTTGTTTTTTAATTTATATTATTTATTTATATTAGTTGAAACTTTCAGTATGATATAATGATGTTAAATGTCTATATATCCAAATGTGTTGGAAAAACACACAGACTGTCATGGGGTGTTGCAATGTTATGCTTTTTTACTCCCCCCTGCCACCTAATGTATTCCATGCTGGGCTGGGAGGAAGAATCTTCCCTCCCATACCCACCACACCCCTGCTTTCTCGTGTTTAGTTATACGCTGAAGTTCTTGAAAAGGGTATTCCTTGTTTTTGTAGCAAATTTAGGCCAGTCTAGGTCAGGAACTGTTGATTTTTCTGGGCCAACACCGCCGTTTGAGAAATCTTATATGACATTGGTCTTTAAAATAAACATGACTGGACTCTGTTTGTGACTACAGCGTAGTAACAAAGCCTGAGTTTGTTTGAATCAGAGCGGTTTCCTCTGTACACTGTCTGTCAGTCCAACTCGTCACATTCCTGTGATTTGCTATTATTTGTTCTTTATTTTGCTTATTTTAGCTTCAGCTGGCATTTGTCATGAGGTTTTTATCGCAATGTAAGCTGCAGAACACAAAATAGCTTTTACCGTAATAGAATTTCAAGAGGCTTAATTTTTGCCAGCTGTGAGCTGTTTTGGCTTTGGTATCTACAGAAATGTTGACGGACCACAGGCCTGCCCTTGTGGAACCCCTTTAGCGGGTAAAACTTTAAATGCTGTACTTCTGGGTGGGTTGAAAACATTATTCTAGAGTTAATGAATAGAACTTTGATTATCATTAGCAAATTCCTATACGCACGTGCTTATAAGCAACCAGCTTGGGTGCAGTCAAATTTTAAAGTCCTCAGTGGAAGTGAGCAAACAACCACAAATGCAGCTTTACGTGTTGGCCAGTATGTGTGCCAGTGACTTGTAAAAAAACACTTACAGTTCAGCAGTGGAATTGTTTTTGTATGTGTGAGCACATTCAATTCATCATCCTGGTTTGCTCTACATTCAAGCTACCCCTCTCATTTTTCATGGCTTGTGATCATAAATAAGAACCGTTATGTTCATCTGATCAATGCTGGCTGAAACACAGGATTGTTTTAGGTGATTATTAAATAAATCCTTCCATGAAATGACAAATAGTACCAGATTTTCTAGTAGTTTGTCCTACTTTGTTCAATATGAAAAACTCTTAAGTTTCACTGTTTCATCTTTCCCTCTGATTTGGTGTCAAATGTTTCCAAACGATAGGACAGACAGATGTTTGAAATGCTTTATTTAGATACAAGTTGCATGTTCCACTTATTGTCTTTTCAGTTCCTCACATTGGTACAACCCAGCCTCGCAAACATGCGGTTGTGACGAAACTTGGCTTAATGTACAGTAGACCTCAAAAGTTTACACACCCTATTAAAGTTCTTGCTTTTGATGTAAAATGAAGACTGTAGGGTATCATTTATCCCATACAGTTCCACTGAAAATCAAATATCTTTTTATAAGGAAAATAATTATCCTGCAACAATCTACGTGCGCACGCTTTTCAACTAATATTTTGTGGATGTAATTACAACATTCAGTCTTCTTTTGCAGGGGTCTATCAGCATTTTACGTATTTAATTGACAATGTTTGCCTAATCTGCCTTGTAATTAGCCTGGTCATGGCCTTCCTGTGCAATTCCCCTCGAAAAAGCACAGTGTGGGCTGTCTCTAATTGACCTGTATTTTCTCTGGTCAATTTTTGACCGGGCCAATCAGGGAATAGAAAGAGAAATTGTGAACAAGAACGTTGATTTTCTGCACTGTTTTAGTATTGTTGTTTGCCTGTAGTTTTAGCAAAGCTGTTCAGTCTGTGTTGACAATGCTTCCAAATATTGAACTAACATTAATAGCTGCCTCATTCTGATCGGCCCTTCTCTTTTCGCAGTGGAGGAAAGTTTATCTGAATGTAAGAATGTATTTTGTCCACAGCCCCAGTCCAGTGATCCCACACATTTTTGATCTGATTTAGTTCTGGATTATGCAGTCCAAATCCTTCCTTTTCTTTTAATGCAGTTATTCAGTTTTTATTTGGACGTGTTCTTGGACACTGTGATGCAGAAAAGGAAATAAAACAACAATAAACAAACAAACAAAAAAAAACTGTATACAGAAGTTTTCAGGAGTTCATTTACAGTGAAGAAGAGAAACTCTGGAGTGTAGTTCCATTAATTTTTTTAACTCTTTTGCAGTATCCAGTCTAAACATTCTTTCACAAAGTTTTTTATTTTTTATTTTAACCAAACATGGCTATTTTTTTTTTTTTTGGAAGACAAAAAAATCCATATCTATTACTCTATACTCCAGACATATTTAAAATATAGAAAATTGTTTTTAAATGTAAACCCCCAACCATATTGATTAATACTGTTTTCGTTTGGGTTTTTTAAGTGTAAAAAAAGCAAACGTATAACTATTTTATTGTAGAATAACATGTTTTTTCAATAGAAGGGTAAATATGAAAAAAACAACACTGATTACTACATTCATAGCTCATCTTATGTATACAAGGTATTTACTATTTGGATTTTAATTCAGATCTCATCAAAACATAGTTAAATTAAAAATGCATTCTGTGCAATATCCATTTTTGTTCAATACTAAGCCACCTCACAGATAGGACATAAACATTTGATGACTAAAGATTATATCGTGACTTCCAGACCTTTACCATATCCAACTTTATATTAAAATGGAGTGTGCATTCTGCTATACGAGTGGATGGAAGGCAAGAATAGTGATATTAAACACTACGGAGTCTTCTATTAGACCTATCATTGGAAAAGAAAAAGTTGTCACATAAGTGGTCAGACTAACTGAAATACACAAAAACTGTTTGCCAGCTAGAGCAAGCACTACCTTCTTATTAGGATGATCGATCAGAATAATCAAGCTTTATTGTGCCATATATCATTGATGAGATAAATGTGCAACAGAGAAAATAAATTACAAGCAGTCATCTGCTGATTTATGTACATCCTGACCTGCAACACTTTCATTGTTTGTCATTGTCTGTATCATCCATATTAGAGTAGTTATCTTGACTACTTACCTTCTGGATCTTTGCATGGTCATTGAAATAGTGCAGACTAATACAGGGTTTCAATAGTGTGCTGTTTGGGACAGGGACTGTGTGTATCTCCATTATAATAGCACAGCCATTAACATTACCAGTGAGAACCTAGAAAATTACCTTTAAAGATGCATTTTTTTGTGAAAACAAAGCTCAAAATGTCTCCCATATTCTTTCATTTCATTCAATTGCATTACAAAAAAAGACAATAAAAATAGACACCAACTCCAGGACAAGATTTTCATTGTTTTTTTTTATTGTTTTTTGCTATGCGGTTGAATGAAATGAAAGATTATGTGAGAAATTTTGAACTTTGTTTGACAAAAAGTGGAAAATCAAGGTGTGTCCTCATTTGGAAAGCTATATGGCTAATGTTTAACAACTTGAGATGTTATGTTAAGTTGTGAAAATACCTGTAATATTTTTCCAATCAATAGACTGTTATTTTTAACACTCTTTTTAAATATCTTTTGTTTTTAAGTCTTTAGTCTTGCCCGTCCCTAACTCTATGAGCTATTGCACCTGCACCCCCATTCTTGGTCTCTCAGATCAGCTGACCAGCTGCTTATGGAGGTGCCAAGGACATGGCAAAAGCTCAGGGGAGATCAGGCTTTTGCCACTGCAGCTCTTGAATTATGGAACACTTTCCCCGTTGCAATTTATAAAAGTCTCTTCACTAGCCATTTGTAAATCTGCTCTTAAGGCACCCCTTTCCTCTTTGGTTTTTGACCCAGTATAAATTATTAATTTTATTTAGATTTTTTTCTTGTTTGTAATATTTTCCTGTTTAAACTTTTTCTTTGATTTTTCTTTATGTATTGATCAATTTATTTGTTTTACATTCTAATATTTTTATCGTACAAAAAATGTGAATATAAAACTCTAATATGCTGAAAAGAATGTACTTTTTTGGTCAGCATAAGTACTGAACAAAAAGTACATAAAAAAGTTCTTTTTGTTCAGTACTTTATTTCGTGCCTGCTGTTTTTAAAGTGCTTTATAAGTAAAGTTTGCTTGACTTGGTTTGATTTGGCTAGCAGTAAATATTGGCTTTCTTGTCACTGGATGCTTTTAACATCACTTCCACTGTAATTGAGTTCTCTGTAGGGCTTTTCACAATGCATTTCCTCTATAAAGACTTGGTCCTCTATAAGCCATCTTAACTGTTTGAATCAACTACTCAAGTCAGTCACATTATTGCAGAACCAGTGAACAGCAGCAACTTTATACCTACTTGACAAATCATCTCTATAACTACCTAAGGCAGTGAGTAGAAAGCGTAACAGCAGCAAATTTCAGCTCTCCATACCTTGGATAATTCACGTAAACAAGAAGGCATTTTAGACCTGGCTTTAATATGTTTTCTGCAACAGTCAAACTTTGTTAAATGTAATTGGTTAAATGCTTATTTGCCATATTTTCAGTTAAAGATTGACAGTACTCTAAAGACCCTATTTAGTGATGTACTATGTTAGAAGTTTACATAATCAAGTGATGGCATCTGTTGACATTGAATTAAAACTGAAATATTCTTCTTTGCAATACAAATACTTTGGTTCTAAGAATTGTATATTTATTAAATAACCCAACAGACATTATTTCTTCATTGATGCAGACAGAGTGCCAGCATACTGTAGCATTAGGTTGAACAACATTATCATCAGTTTGCCATGGTATTTGCGTAGCACTCAGATCAATTTCGTAGCAGTGACGTATATGCAGTACATATGGCATTTCCAAGTACTAATGCTTATGTAAAACAGAATAATAAAACAAACAACAACAAAAAACCCATAAAAAACCCAGTGGCAACTCAGAAACAATTTGAGATCACATTTTGGATGCTACAGTAAAGAAAGTATATGTAAAGGTGATGCTGGAATACTACTTACCTATAGCTGCATATCTTCATATGCTAGATAAACACCAGGCAGCAATGTAAAAGGGCAGCAAGTGTATCACAGTCACATCATATTCAGGGTTCTAAACGTACATACTCAATCTATATATACAGGGGGTGGACCAATACTAAATTTAGCGTGGCACCAAAATTTCATGTCTTACATATACATCTTATTTTAGAGTTGTGAAAAGTTTAAAATCCATCTAAGTAAATCCTGTCTGAAAAAGGTTTGTTCTTTGAAAGAGTAACCCTGTCACAGCTTTGGAAGGTGTTCAGGGGCAACTTCCTATATACAAAGCACTTTCTGTAAAAAGGTCAACTCATTCATTTGTGTAACTCTTTTTCCCTTCCTTTTGCAACCTTTTCTTACCATCCCCTTGTGCCCCACCAGCCAGACTTACTCCCCGTGTTTATAAGTTGGCCCATGTATCATAAGCTAAAATGAAGCTGCCCTTTACCTCATGTAGAAATAGCTGGAAATCCAACCATTTGAGTACTTTTAAACTATTTTGACAGGTCTCTCTTTTTTCCACCAGCCCTGTGAGTACTGGAAACTGGTGTTGTGAGAGTCTGTCTGAATGAACAACTGTTCATTGCTTGCCTTTCCTGTAAGCTGACAAGAAAAATATTTCACAGCTTACACAGCACTGTTTTGTGAGACACCGCTGTGCTAGGTGGGATGCCATTGTAACAGCACCGTGTATGTGTCTGTAAAGGACAGAAATCTTTTTTTTTCATTTGTCTTTCAGAATCTATAATGTTATGTGCAGGGGTTTCATGTCATGTTTAATTTAGCCTTGGGTTTGCTGCTGCTTATATAGCTCCCACAGGACCAAGCTCAGACAAAACATACAAAAACAGAGGGAAATGGTAAAATTAATATGAAGGAAACAGCTACTAGACTAAACATAGAATAATTCTTGTGTCTGCTACTTGTTTGTTTCTAAATGCTAAAAGCTGCTGTATTCATTAAAACTAAGTTACTTTTGAAAACTGATTAACCCTCTGATGCGTGAGTGACTGACTATACAGTCTTCCGTGACTGGGTCTTGTTTGACCCGGGTTACAATCAATGTGTTTTTATGCTACTTTTGTCGTTTTGATTCAAAATTATGTTTTGTATAATTCTCTCTACTGTGTTTTATATCACACAAGAATTATTTCATGTTTGAAATATTTTCATTTTTCACTTTTTAAAATATTTTTAGAACAATTTTTAGAACATTTGTGACAATTTGCAGAACTTTTATATAACAAAATAACAGAAATTTTACAACAGCAATGATGAAATGTCAATAATGGACAATGTCAACATCCATTATGTGTGTGGGTGTGTATGTGGTCATACGGGGGGTATGAAAGAGCACATTTTTTTAAACTAGCTAGCTAACCTAGCTAACTAGCATTACTGTCTGTATTCTATTATGCTATAATGCACACAAATACAGACACCCACACAGACACCCACACATGTGAGACACCCACACATTTGTGACAATAACGCTGTTATTGTCACAAATGATGATTGACACACACAAACACATTTGTGAGGTAAAAAATAAAGATAATAATTATATCTAAAAGTTCTTGTTGTGTAAAATACTTTTATTTAGGGGTGACACTTAGGACTCAGTGTGTACGGTTCACAAAAAATGTTTTCCTGACAGTAACAGCTGGTAAGAAACAAAGATTCCCATTAAATTCCATTGGAAATGAATGCGGTCATTTCTGACCCACTCACGGAAAACAGGGATAGTAATATAAAACATGCTATTTCTTAAAATGTATAAAAAGTAAATTAAAAATTTGAATTGCATGATATCAGTAATATATTTTTTGAGGAATACCTGGAATATGAAGTGATGAAAACTTTTCATTGCAAAGATATTGCAAAAAGATGACCTCATCGGGTCAAAAACGACCCACTTACACATCAGAGGGTTAAGCAACATGGGGAAAGTCAATGAGCTTATTTGGAAATTTTTGAAACTGTGTTCATTCTTCATTTAAAAGATTCTTTCTCATCCTATTTCTCTGCCAGGTGAGGTACTGAGCTTGGTGGATGATGTATTCTCTGGTTTGAGCTCATCTTGTGTTGTTGCGGGAAAAAGGACCGGAAATCACCCCCAGTCTATGATGTATTCGGTTGTCTTCAAGTGCCTGGAACCTGACAGTCTCTACAGGTAAATCTATACATGCCATTAGGCTTTGACCTATAATTCAGACCCATTCAGCTGCAATGATGTTTATTATACCCCCTTTGTGCCAGGTTGCAGAAAATTATAGCAAAAAAAAACATTTTAGGTAAGGAAGAGGAAGCAAGAAAACATGTTATTATAAACATGTTATTCAACTGAATTATAACAACCTAATGTCTTAAAACATATACTGCATAAGCCCCGGCTGAAGAGGAACCCTCTGTTAAACTGACTCTAGGTGTTCATAAATCACCAGTTTGGCCAGGCATAAATGACACATTTGAAAGCTTTCTTAAATTAAGCTCACTTGCAAAAACAGAGGAGGGGAGTTGAATTTGAATTTTCTGCCATCTCATTATTAACCCTTTCACGCATAGTAGTCACTGCAGTAGACAGCTATGTAAAAGCCATTTTCTTGTGCTTCTTGTGGATATTTATGTTATAAATGCACACAGACCACTGAAGTGGACACTAATGCATCATAAAATACATCATCAACTACTGGCCATCAACTGCAAATGCAAGAAATTAATTTTGTTAAATCCAATATGGCCGACAGACAAAAAATCCTGCCAACAGACCCTGTCCCTCCTTCTACTGTAGATGACTCTTGCAGGTAAAAAAAATATTGTGACATCAGATAACCCCTAAAGAACAATACTACTGATGTAGATTTCAAATAACAACTTTGTATTTGGAGAAAATTACAATTGATCACCTAAATAAAATTAAATAAAATATAATTTTTTTTTTACAAACTTTTTTTTCTACCTTTTTTTATGCCTTAAGAAAGTAAAAAAAAAGGAAAATAATGCTGACACAAAGGATCATAACTCATGTATGAAAGGGTTAACTTTAAAAGGTAGAAATAATAGTACAAAAATATTGTGACTTTAATCCAAAACCTTCAAAAATATTGGTATGCATCAAGACTCATAAAAACTAGATTTTTACATGAATTGTCTAAAAGGACTTTCTCCCCGCCATCAGTGTGTGGCCTTAAACAGGACCAGCCCTTTTCCTTGTAGAACTGTTAGGATTTAAAAACCTTTTTCTCCTTCAAATAGTTAGCCTGAATAGTTAGGTAATTATTTGGTAGAACTAGATTTTCAACTATATGATTTGCCTTGAATACCTCAGTGGAGGGTCTGTGACTGACTGGAAACATATTCCAGGTGTGCTCTACTTCTTGACTACTGACCACTGGAGATAAGCATCACCAGCAGCCCTACCACCCAAAACAAGATTAGACAGGTATAGAATCTGCATGGATTATTTTGTGGCAACATTGCCACGCTTACCTAAACAGGCAAAAGGAAGTACCACTAACACCACTTTCTTTCCTGGTTGTCTACTTTTTCTTTTGCAAGTGTTATTTTGTTTCAAAAGAATGAATTTCCTTACCTTCTCCTGACCAACAGCTGGGTTGAGTTAAGCCGGAAAGCATACTTAGTCTGTATGTGGTTGACGCTTCTGTTCTTTTATGTTCTTTTTAGTCAGAGGTTTTAGTGAATACAGAAGGGTCCTTGTTAAATGGCAGTGTTAATTACATTCAAAAAACAAACTAACCGCGTCATGTAATGCCTTCATAACGTGCTGCAGTAGGTTGTTAGGGTGATATTACAGTGGTACACATCAAATATTTACAACTTGAACGTTACAGACTAAGTCTTGAGTAGTTGGACATACGGAGAGGTGGAAAGAAAAGAATTTGAATTAGATTTAGATTTTGTTTTCATATTTACTTCACTGAAACTACATGAATATTCTTTTGGCACCCCAAACTACAACAGTGTTTTGAGTTTGAAAAAGTTTTCTTTAATCATTATTTGATTTCATGTCACTTACTTAAAAAGAAGGCTCAGAATAACATAGTGGATCTGACTCTTAAAGGACAAGGTTTTACAAAGTGTGAGGGAGTGAGCCTTTGCTCAGAGAACAAGTAGACCACTGCTCCCCCACCCCACCTACATTATTGATACTATTTCTGTAAATGTTTTGCTATTGCTGTACTTGGGGTTCCATTCATACATGTTTCACTAGTGTTGTGGGGTTTACCTGTGTTATCATATATGATATGAGGCTTCAGTTGCATTGCCATTTGCATTGCCTCAAACATGAGCTACTTTCTGCTGTGACTGCAGTTTAGCCGTCTGTCAAAAAACTACTACAGAAAAGTCTGTGGCAGTGGAGCATCTTTAAATCCAGCCCATGAAAATCCCAAATTAAAATCATGGTAGTGCTTTTTTACTTTGCTTGGCACCTGACTGACTCTTTACTCACCATAATTTTACACATTAAAAATCTATCCATTGTGTTTCTGGCATAAGCTTGGTGAAGTTGGCTAAAATGTTTAGAGTTGCTACTGTTTTTTAATTTTTTTCTCATGTTGAGCTCTGGTGCCCCCCAGGCAGGGTGGGGGAGGCAGAGTCCATAATCTGAAAAGCCGTCATAAAAAACAACTCGCTAAAAAAAGTATTGAAGGATAGAAGAGAGAAATTCAGGAGGAAATTGAAAAGTGATCATTTAAGCCAAGCTTGTTTTTGCCATGATGAATTACAAAATAAATAAAGACGGCAGCTGCAGTAATTTGAAAAGGGCTGTAATCAGCAAATATCTAGGCCTTTGTCTAGTTTTAAGAACGCTGCGCAGCATGATGTACTTTAGACAGAACCACAAGGCTCAAGAATTCAAGAATTATCATAAGGCTGATACAGCAAGTTTATAAATCACTGTCAACAAGAATGAATAGTACAATGTAGTAATCATTTTCATCTTTATATTTATCATACAAGGATCTGCTGCTTAGAAGGGTCAATGCAGACTTGACCCTTCTAAGGGTCAAGTACTCAAGAGAAAGGCTCTGATTTGCCTTTCTCTTGAGTACTATTTGTCCCCACTATGTTCTGAAATTAAGCTTAAGTACCAACAACTATGAGGGAAGCAGACAATACCCAGATGTTGTTGTGGCTGTCACTGGACACATGAAACACAATTGCATCTCAACTTTGCTTGTCTTCTCAGGTTTTGTTTCAGTGTCTTGGTGCATTATAGCCTTGGTTTGTTTTGAAACAGCTTCAATATCTTTACGCAAGAAACAGCCACAACTGAAATCTTTAGGAAACCATAATCATGTACACTTGAGCTCATTCTGTTCCCCTAACAAGCACTGCAATGAAAATCACGACTTTGGTGTAGCAAAGGCCTTTCTGCTGGAAAGTGTAAAGCTGAGACAGGAGTTCTATAAAATTGTCTCTTACACCAGTCCTCTTTGATTTAGTATGTGTCTATAAACTTTTTTTTTATTACTAAATAGTATCCATTTCAACTGTTTTAACTACTTTTTTTTTATTTTTTTTTATTTTTTTTTTTAGTTGTTTTAATTTACAATTTTTAACATCCACCCCAAAATATTTTTACTGTATGAGCCATTATCTTTGGTCTCATTGCAGTGAGACCAAAGATAATGGTCTCACTGAAATTCCCCCCACCAACACCATCAACACCATTATCTCACTCTCTCTCACACACATCAACATCTCTTCTCCATTCATAAAACATCCCTCTTCATGAACATTTGGCTACCTCTTTTAGTGTTGACAGACACTAATTTGACATTTTTCCTAATCTCTCTCTTGATCACATCTCTCTCTTCATTCTCCTTTGATGAATCCCCCTAATTCTGCTCCTTCTTCAGCCCTGAACCTGGTACATAGTTAAACTTATAATGCCAATAGCAAACATATTGATTATTTTTGGCACATATTGCTCCTTCTACTTTCAGGATTTTTAGCCTTTTTTCCTCACAGGTTTTCTGCCCCCTATTGTACTTTTGTGTTTTGTCAATCATTACTCATGTCTCTCTAACTCCGGTCAGCAAATTTTATCACTTTGGTGGAACAGGAGAGGGGGCGGAGCATGGAGGGTTCAGAGATTTTATTGGATTAGTCAAATGTCCTTCAAGAAAATTAACCAATAGGACGATGCAGTTGACAACAATTATTTATAATATACTTTTTTGTTGAAATTATGACAGCCCCAGGCCCGCCAAGAGATGAGAATTGACTCTCTGAGCGTGGCCTGTTGTGCCGATGGATAGTCCACACCTGGTATATGGTTTACTCTTGTCTGTTCTCAGTCCATTTTGTTTTTACATAACATGCTTCTTAGATTATAATTATTTTCTTCTGAAACAATTTGAAGTTTCTTTTTGTCTCCAACATCTTGCATCCATATCTATTCTATAACCAGATTTGCCATAAGGTTGGAATCACTATCATGTTGTAACACTATGATATTTTCATCTTTCAACTATCTAGATAAATAGCCGTCAAACATTTTTATATCATAATTAACACCTCAGAAAATATTGAGGCTTCCATATAACACCATATTTATAGACTTTAGAACAATAACACAACAACACTCAAACATTTTTAATTTGTTGTGTTTTTCTTCACAGAGAACCAAACAAGAAAGCAGTTTATTCTTATCCAGTAGAACTGCATGCTTGGTTTAAGGGTATGATTTAGTTAAGCATTCCATTGAAAAAAATGCATTGGGACCAACCCTGACCTCAAAATCTAATATGGCTGTGTAAACTGTATTGACCACATTAATAAACATTTTATTTGCATTCATTAAACCTTTCTCGCACAGAATTCTTTGCAACCCATATTAGTGAACTTTCCATTATTGTTGCATACATAATTTGCACATTAACCCATTATTACTTTATATTGTTAATAGAGCCAAGCTTTATACAAAGCACAGCGGTCACCATATACTTCTAGTTTCTCTGCTTGCAAAAGGAACATACATCAGGTTTGATCTCATTCCCAGATTCATGGTGGAATTTTACAATTAAATAAGTAGCCAACAGCAGTTGTTTTTAGCTGTTGTAAATTTCATTTGTTCATCAAGTTAGCGCAATATTGTTGAGTTTGGACTACCCCAACTGATGCAAATGTAGTTCTCTGTCTATGTACTTGGATAGCTTAGTCTTTGTCTTATCTGTCAGTCAGCTTTATATCACTTGAAAATCATTTCCTGGATTAAATCGCTAATGTCCCAGCAAGATCTAGAGAAACTCATACATGCATTCATCTTTAATCACATTGATTACTACAATTGTGTCTTCACAGGTCTGTCTAAAAAAACAGTAAGACAGTTGCCGGGTAATCCAGAATGCTGCTGCTCTTGTTCTCAATAAAACCCAGAAGATCACCAGGGGAGCACATCACCCCAATTTTAAAGTCCTTCCACTGGCTCCCTGTAGCTCAGAAAATAGACTTTAAAATAATTCTGCTAGTTTATAAATCACTGAATGGTTTAGTACCAAAATACATTAAAGATTTGCTGTTCTTGTATCAACCTTTCAGACCATTCAGGTCACCTAGTTCTGGTCTGCTCTGCATCCCCAGAACCAAACATAGAGAGAATGGCAGTCAGCTTCTGTGCACCTCAAAACTGGAACAAATTTCAAGAAAATTGGAAAACAGCTGAAACACTGAGTTCCTTTAAATCAAGGCTAAAAACCCGCTTGCTTAGAGTTGCTTTTGAACCATAATAAATAGAACATTGGCCAACATATTTGATGTGTATCTGATATTTTGATCATGGCTCTTGACAAAATGTGATGTCTGTTATTAATTTTTACAAGTGTTGACTATATAATGTGTTTATTAATTTTTTTCTTTATGTTTTCACTATTTAAAACACTTTGAACTCCCTTGTTGCTGAAATGTGCCATACAAATAAACTTAATTGATTATCTAACTAAACATTATTGAACAAAAATCATTAAAAGATTTTCTCCAGAAGCCTTATGGCTTGTATTTGTGAGTAATTGCAAATTTTAATTGAGACTTATGGTGTAGAGGCTTTGATGCCACCTATGGAGTAGAACTACAAAAAATGTTTAGCATTGTTTTTTTCTACAGTAGAAGATAAATGCCTTCATTTACCAGTTACACAGCTTTTTTAAAATTATTTTAAAGTCACAATTTCCCATCAAATTTTGACTACATCTGAAGAACTATGGGAGAACAGCATCCCATAGTACTACATAGTCCAATGCAGAAGACATGCTTCCACTTGTGAAAACCTCCAACAAGGACCTAATATCTAACTTTGTATCATTGGTATCAATATTTGGGCATTCTCCACAGTGATGTTTTTTTCTGATATTTGACTTACGTCAAAATTATGTCACAGGAGACGTCTTTGTAGACAACTCTATTTGTTCTAATCAAAAGCCTGATAAAACCTAAGCTTGTATTCACTATACATTGGTTCATTACTGCAGGCTGCTTTGATCCTAAAGTTTTCTGTGAGCAAAACAAAATGGGAACAATAAAATAATATTCTTTAGTGTTATCACCTGACCACCTAAGCCAGTCATGTGTTATGAGCAGCACGTGGATAAAACACGTTTTCTTTGTTATTATCATGCTGGTTTTTTATGAGTGTACATGCTGTGCTACTAGTTTTAATACTTCAATAGTTCATAAGGTAATACCAGTCCTGTGTTTCTCCTCATCAGTTTAACTAACAGAGAAAAAAAGATCAAAATGTTTTGTTAAACATTAAATACCATCAAGGCCAAATTTACTCTTGCTAAACATTTACTTTCTTTTGGTATTATAACATGATTGGATCATGTTATAATGTAATTCCCTCATTAAAAACAATTCTGGAGTGTAGCTTTAGTTCTTTCATGCATGTTGGAGAAATCCTTGACTCTCCCATGGCAGCCACACTAGAAAAACACAAAGTCTTACAGAGTATCTTTTCCTAGTTTCTAGTGGAAATTCACTTGAAATAAGACAAAACTAACATACAAGTAACTTTTCAGCTAGATTTAGGAACTTGTTTTGAGTAAACTACTCCTTAATGTTGATGAAAAAAAATATTTCACTAATAACATGGGAAAATGTCTTGCTATAAATGAAATCATCTGCTAGCAGAATTACTACTTTTTAACAAATATTAAAGAATTGTTGACTTAAAATAAGTTCCTATAGCTGAAAAGTAACTTATAAGTTTGTTTTGTCTTATAAATTAGTAAACACTTGGTGAAACTGCTCATGCAATATAGCTCATCACACGAGCTACATCTCAGTGCAATTCCCCCACACGTTGTTAAAGGTTTTCAAGAGACTGAGGCCCAATTTCAAGGCACTAATTTGTGAAGTCAAATTTCTTTTATGTCTTGTTGGATATATACAGCACTTTTATAACAACTGAAGGTAATGTGGTTATTTGACCGGGCTATAAAATGACACTATGTCCCTGGAAAACACATAATACTTCCCTTTTAACTGTTTGTATAGCCAAAATACTGTTAAGGCTCTCCTGTGCATCACCTGAACCTGACCAGTTATAGCGAGGTTTCGTGGTTGACGTTCATTTTCGCACATATTTTTCATACTGGGCGCAGAACCCCTGAGGATGCCTCTCTCGCTTCAGTATTGTCTCTTCCATGGACAACAACTTTGCAATTTCCATCCAGGCGTCTTAAGTCACTTGAAAATCTCAAGTGGCTTAAAACCACTTATAAGTCACTTAAAAGTGGTTACGTACATGTGTACTATTTTGTGAAGAATTGTACGTTCCTCAAAAGTATTCATGTTGCCTGTGGATACAAAAAACAGACAGTGGCGGTGGACTAGTTGAAGTGAAATATCAACATTACTGTCTGTGGGTATTTCTGCATTAAACACATTATGTCAATGAGAACTGATTTCAAAACTAGAGAAAACGTAGCTCAGGAGAAATCTTAGGAGAAGGAACGCGAGAGGGTGACATCACATGAGATCGGTGGGAAAATGGGTGGATAATGGTCAGCAACAACAAATTTTAAGATTTCTTCAAATTAGCTTAATTGAGTATGTTCCAGAGGATAAGGAATATCCAGTGGTAATATGAATTTTTATTTTTATTTTTTTGCTGTTGATCATTTTCATGCAACTGAATGTCTCTGTCTGACCAACAAGACTGAAAGCATAAATGCCTTTATTAGTTTATTCATTTTTCACTCTCTATTACTTAAATGTCATTTACTTTAAATTTCTTATGATGACACATCCCAATCCTGTGTGCCAAAAGGGATGGTCACCGTGACTGCCATTTGTAATTTAAAAGTATCACTGCAATGACAGTTTAGTGGATTTTCCCAAAACTCAATTTCCAGAAGTCATGGTTATTTCAGCGTCAATGACTTTTAATGGAGTGCGGTCATTATTACTTTTTTCCTGCTGAGCCTTGCTGATGCACAGCTGAGCTCCTTCAGAGCTGGACCATCTTTTCTAGTTTACAGTGAGAGGCAAGGCAGTCTTATTTAGAGCAATGACGACAGTCCGATGCCACTCAGATTGGATGATTTCGGAGTCATGAGATATACTGTAAGCTGACACAAATTCTTTGGGCAAGGAGAAACAGCTTTCTGCTTTGATTGATTTGCAGACAGCCTCGACTGATGTGTGTCCAAATGCTGATGTAATGGAAAAGGCATCCCCTACCGTCTTGGCTTCTCTTGGCATGCCAGAGATACTGCTCTAATTGATCTTCCCAGACTATCGCTTCACATTTTCCCATTCCTTTTGTCTCATGTTTCTGATCACTCTGACTTTGTGATTCTTGTTTAGCTATCTCTTTACTGGTAGCATTGCCAATTAACACAAAAACTTTTGCTCTTTGTATTGTTCCTTTAATCAATAGCTAATTGACAAAATCAATGATTTCCCATGGAGGCTAAAGGACGAGACAATGAAGCAAGAAAATGATAGATAGAGATGAGCTGCAGCGCCGAAAAAGGAAAATGTATCTCTCTGTGGGTGAATGGTCATCATAGTGGTTGTAGATCTTTTCAACTCTTTCCTTGATTTTACATTCTCATCTCAGGCCAGATTGTGGTTGTATCTGTTCTTCTCCCAGGCTATCTTCATAATAATAGAGTGCCTGTTTATAAATTAGTATCCTATGTTCATTCTACTCATTTTGACAACTTATTTTATGTTGCATAAATAAGACACATGAAAATAAGAAAGTCACCTGGCTGAATTTAAGGACCAAAATCAAAACATTGCATTCTGGGTTTGAGTAGAAAAAGGAAAATCTTCCACAAATCTTTTCCACGTTATTTTCCTGAGAGGCTTAATTCATTTTTACAAACCATAGCAAAACCGTTTTGGGGAATTTGAAAGGTGGCAGCAAGCCTATACATACAACTCTTCAAGTGATCAAGCATAACCCAAAACTCTTTTAATAAAAACTCTGTCATGTCATCTTTCTGCTTTGCTCGTTTCTACCACCTCAGTGTATCCATCTGCACGTTATGTGGCTGTATAATTTAAACAGCGTGGCTGTAACATGCTGGCATTGTTTTGCCAGGCAGAGGAGCCAGCGAGGTCTGCACATCTTTCTTGAGGTTCTTGGGGAATACCACATCCACCCTGCTGAATAACAAGACCAGACAAACTATGCAAGCAATGCCCAAACAGGTCATGTTACAAGCAAAACAATCACTTGATAGCATTGGAACAGATTGCAAGAGACATCAAAATGAGAATGGGCGTTTTTGGCAAAGTGACTTTTGCATAAACAATAATATCTTAAATTTTTTTTGTGCATTTCAGAGCAGTTTTTAGGATAGGAATGCCATGCGAGTTGCTCATTTTGTCTCACTTTGTTTTGTGGTTTCCTTTGTGTCCTTCTGCTGTTTTTACAGCGGTTACTCTGTGGAAATATTGCTGAAAGCTTACAGTTTTTCTTAACCAGTTATAAATATTTCTCAAGACTTAATTCTCTTTTTCTAAACTTTCCCTTCAGTAGGAAAAACAGTTAATGTGGACCAAAACATGATTTTTCTACCCCCCGCCAACCGACCACCCCTCCCTCGCTCACTCGGTCTCTCTCATTCTCTCTATTTCCAGTAAATCTTTACTAACAGAACAAGCTTCACCACAATAGTGCAATTATTATGGCATCACAAAATGGAATATGGTAGTCAAAAAACCTTGGCAATCTATTTTTCCAATTAAATGCTGCAGTGGTACTGTATCTGTTGTAGTGCTCTGAAAAAATAATTTCCTTGTTAAAGATTTTGGTTTGGCTTTTGTCTGTCAATATACATAACATGCACTCACAAAGAATTGAAATTAATTATCATCTCAGGTGATCAGTTAAAGGATTTAGCCAATTAGCAGGGTCTATTGTTGCAACTTTTGTTTTTGATGCATGAATGAGCTCCTTTGAGGTGGAGACAACAGGAGGGTCACTTTCTGGTGTTGCAGAAGGTCAAGGAATGGAATTTCAACTTCCCAATAATGTAATAGAGAAAAAGAGGAAATAAAGTATTCCAGAAATAAAATAAAAAAAATAATTTAAGAAACATGTTTTGTTCACTGGACTGTGCATTATGAGATATACAATAAATTTTCTGGGATGGAAATTCAATAATAAGATTAAAATTATCACAGTGAGTTTCAGTTAATTTAATAAAGCAATAAACTTTACAAAATCTGAACTTTTATTTTTATGAGTTTGTTTTAATTAACTAGGATGCCTAAGTATTTTACTTAGTTACATTAAAATCATATGTGTTTATGAGTAAACACAAATAGCAGATAGCACCAGATGGTAGAGGTCAAATTAGGTAATGGAATTTCATTAGCAAATAATGCATTTTGTTTTGTGTTTTTTAAAGGTTTACCCTCGCTGCAGTGGATAATCGAGGGAGTCACACAGAGTCGAGCTTTGTCTCTGTACGCACATCTTGCCCAGTGGTGGATGACAGTCGTGCAGAAGGTATATTTTGAAGCTGAAAGCTTTCATATTCCCAAATAACTTTTTACCTGAACATCCCAGTTGTTCTCATGATGTTCCTCCTACTATATACTCCATCAAGATTGTGCAATGTTCACTTCTGTTCTGCATGTTTTTTCTTTAAAAGTGTGATACCGTGGAAGAAGTTTTGAGAACTTCTATTTCATGCTGATGGATCATAACCAGGTTGTAGGAAGAGCTTTGACATGCATAGAGAAGCTCAAAGCAGAATCAAGCCATAAAACAAATATAGTAAATAGGTTATTAAAAACTGCATTTAGATATGACCTTATTAAAAGTTTAAGATCACAATCTGTGTCTAAAACTGGATTTTGTGATATTTTCTGTCAGGAATTCACACTCGCATGACTTCATGGCAAAGGCAATAAGGTTTCTCTCTGAAAATGTGGCAGCTTTCATTGAGCTGCACAAGCATGGACTGATGGCTACCCACACCAAGGTTGGGTACAGTCTGTCCATTGTAAACCTCTCAAAAAATAAAAAAAAATAAAAAATCCATGTGCTTTGCAGGTAACATGTCCGTCCTCAAATTAAAACCCTTACAAATGCTGCAGTCTAACCATAAGTTGTCATCTGTGAGAGAAGTTAATAACAGCAATGAGATTAAGTAATCCAGCTCAATTTCAAATTTGAGATGAAATCCTCAAAATAATTGAATGTGTTGCAGTTTTGAGCAGGACTTCATCAAGTGTTTTTTAAGAGATTCATGCAGTTAACGTTTCTTGGTAGTAATTATGTTTTTTCTTTACCGACTTTAAAGGGTAGAACATATATTTTCACAGTTGAAAGGTATTACAAAAAGTTTATTTTGACCACACAAACAGCAAAATACTTCAGATATAGCAAATTTTGACTGGTTGTTAACTGACAACCATCATTTTAATGCTACCTATTAATTGATTATTCACTGCTCTTATTCCTTTGTACGTCTCTAACTCTTTTTCATCTTAACAGAAATAGCCGACAGGGTGTACAATTTATACAATGGCTACACCAGTGGAAAGGAACAGCAGATGGCCTACAATATGCTGATGGAGATTGCCCCTCCGCTGCTTTATAGAGTCCAGCACCACTACAATTCCCACTATGAGAAGTTTGGGGACTTTGTGTGGCGGAGTGAGGATGAGCTGGGCCCCAGGTGAGAAGACAGTGAGCTTTAAAAACTTTTGCTTTTTGAAATTATTCTAAAGCTACCTGAAGAGTTGATGGGGAACATGTTGTATCCTGTTCAGAAGTAAACAAATAAACTTGTTTTCCCCAATCTGCTGGTACTTAGGTCATCTTTTCGTCATATCTGATGACTTTGTGCTGTTTATCAGTTACCCTCACTCTGAGGCTTCTTACGTAAGAGGCGCTGCCTCCTGAACCAGGTGTCGGATCCAGATCATTCACCCATCTACCCTCCCTATAAAATCCCAAAACAAAAGGAATAATAAAAAAAAAAAAAACATAATTCCAGCATGCGACAGACTGGCGTCCTGTCCAGGGTGACCCCGCCTCTCGCCCGGAACGTTAGTTGGAGATAGGCACCAGCAACCCTCCCGACCTTTCTACGGGAAAAGGGTGTATGAAAAATGGATGGATGGATAATTCCAGCATTGCTTCTATATAAAGGGGAGTGAACCAAGTCACCATTAAAAATCTAGGGCTGCAGTCACTCCACACATCACCATGGCAATACCAAAACAGCATTTGACAGCCAAGCCAAAAAGTAAATGTGATACTCGACTAACACTAACTTGACTTCCACGTCCATTTCCTCTTCTTTCCTATAAAATAGTTAATTTATAACCATAATATACCACCCTAACGTCCCTTCACCCGTGACCTTCTTGACAGGGACACCCTGTCAAGAAGGTCACAGACATTTCACTGTCTGTGACCTTCATTATCTGTAGTTTGAACAGACAGTGAAATGTTACGACACCATGAGAACAAAAAGAGGCTCAGTGAAAAAAAACTTTGTGGAATGAAGTATAAACAATGAGTTTAGAGGGAAAAAAATGTTTAAAACAAAAACATTTATGCATGCGAGTCTGAGAAAGGAGTTGCTCCAGGACTCATGATAGCAATACAAAATCTTAGGTTACAGCCCAATGTTTTGGTTTGTCCACCCCCACTGCCTGGAAGCGCTCTTTTCCAGCTATAAATAATATAATAATTGAGGAATAACTTTGGTCTGTAGAACGTTTATGCTTCTCTCTGATTGGTGACGGGGGTGGGAGACACAAGTTAGCCATTGGGACCTAGAATGTGGACTTGTTGAATGGTATGCATTTTGTATGTGTGTGGGCAAAGAGGGTGGAATTGGGGAGATGGGGGTTGGGGTAGGGGGTTGCTTTTGGGTGAGTGACTGTGGATTATTTACTGCCTTAAGTTGGCAGGGTTTAGCCTCTTTGCAGTAATTTACAAGAAAGCTCCTTTGGTGGTGCATTTTAAAAGGTAAAAGAATGGCCAAGAAGAACGTAAGCACCGTCAGCACTCCTGCAGGAATCCCAGGAGCCCCCCACATATGTCCACCATTGTTCCAACTTACTGCCCATTTAGTGATTTGCACATGCTCTTGTACGTGGTAACAGTATTTCTTTGCTGTATTTTTGACAAACACCTTTTACTTCCTTATCATTAATCCTAATTTAATGTATGTTTTAGCCAGAAATTAGACTGCCCTCAAGTAAGATGAGTAACAGAAACATCCTTTCTTCAGTTTTTAGTCCTAATTTAATAGTATTTTTGTTTCTTATCAAGAACAAATGCATATATTCTGTCTATAGGGCTTGTAATTCCAGGCTTCCCTTGATAATGAGCTTGGAATTCTGTTACTTCAGACATAAGAATTCAAGGGAAATGAAAAATGCCCCCCACACACACGCACACATTTCAAATAAGTGAAAAGGATGTCTGTACTGCTTGCTTAACTGAAGACAGATGTTGATGTTCAGCAGACTCTGCTTTTCAAAATAATTGTATTTTTGGCCTTTCCCTTGTGTGTCTACTACTTTTTTATATCCATTTGAGCTTAAAAAGCCTTGAAGAAGGTACATCATTTGTGTCTAGTGGTTTTGTATGCGTTTAATTCTGCTGATCTCTAAGCTCCTGAACTGTGACCCAGATACATTCTTTGTCGTTTTACACAGAACAAATTTACATTAAAGTTCAGGTCTTGAGCCAAACTGGCTGTCGATTCAGAATGACAGAAGGCGGGATGTTAGTCTTCTGTAAATTATACTAGCATTCTTGGTCATAGAAGGCCCTACAAAGTTTCTAAATCTGGTACTCCATTGTTTTATTCTATAGAGGTGAAACTCATTTATGTTTATGCCGACTTGTGATTTGAGTATTATTGTTATTCATAGATATTTGTAACAATATATGAATTTATTTGAATAAATAATCATGTTATTGTTGGCTGAAACTGAGACAATCATTAAATCCGGCTTCAAGCAACAATAACTGGATAGACATGACAAAATGGTAAAAAATAAATATTATTAAAATTAGAAAGATCGGGAAATGTATTTATGTTCTGGCCTGGCTTTAGGATTATAGTAAAAAGTACTACGGCAGCGTGTGTGAGTTGTTAGGAGAGATTAACCCAAACTATGTAAAATTCTGGTAATATTTAAACAACCGAAGTTAATTTTACTGCTTCAGTTCTGACCCCTGCAGTTACCATTAAGGAACACTTTTTGTTTGTAACACATGATGTTTATCTTAAAAAATAAATATATCATGGAGTGAAGATCTACCAGCCCATTGCCACAGAACTAAATTCAGGAAAGTATGGGACTTGAGAAAAACATATTAATAACAAACAAACAAATCAAGTAATAAGAACACATTCAATAACTATAAGTAATGATTTTTTGTGCCTATTTGAGTTAGACGTTGGTACTTTTTCTCTTTCTTTTTTGTTCTCTTTTTAACTATATACATTGCTCAGTGGTGTCTATATATCATGAAAATTGAACAATTGTTTGTTTTTCAAACATTATTTTTCTGCTTCTTTTTTCCCTATTGTTTTGTAGGAAAGCAAACTTGATACTTCGTAGAGTGGAAACGATCAGCCTCTACTGCCGATCCCTCCTTCGCAGTACCCACATCCAAAGTCGCACAGACACAATGGCATATATCTACTGCAGGAGCGAAGAGGGTGGACTTCCCAGCATGTGGCATGGTTCCTTACATGAAAGACGTGCTCTGTGCATGGAAAAGCTCATTTCTTTACAGCGCAACACTTACAGTAACACCAAACTCCGGTGAGAGACAAATGGAGAGATGAGCACACATCATCTTTTTCTGCAAAATGACATCATTGATTGTTGAACCTCATTGGTACGCTCTGCAGCAAGTGTCTCTCACATGACTGGCGCATTTTAAAAAACCAGGAGAGCCTTTGAAGAATCCACTGAAATCACGGAACATCTTGTTAAAGTTACACAAAAATGTATTTTTGTGTGGCATACTTTTATCAGAAGACAGAAGATATGGAAGAGTTACTGGAGTGGACATGCTTTTCAGCTACAGAATTCCAGTGATTGTTCACATTAGTAAGGAAATGCAGTATAAGTCGGTAAAACTGACAGTCAATCAAAAGCATAAAAAAGAAAGACAAACAAAAAGAGTGGTTGGCTTCAATACCATGAATGTAAAAATATGGTTTGTTTTTGGTGCTTACCTTGGATACTATAAAAGAAAAAGGATATAATGATTCTGTAACTTATTTGCCTCTGCTACTTTCATTAAAAAAGAGAAGTGGAATTATGTGAAAGTCATGTAAAAATCATTTATTTTTGAATTTCCAGTTAGTTAAGAAAAAGATATTTTCATCAAGGTTTTAAAATCATTAGGCGAGTATTTAGTTGATGATATTAAACTTTAATAGCTTTTTTAAGGTTGCAGTTGAAAATCCTGAAGACTGGTGACATTATGCAAAGATGGTTTGTCAGTGGAATATAAACAAGGCACTCTTGAATTGTTCTTAAGCTTTAATTTCCTAGCTAAACTACATACATAGTTTTATTTTTCACTTTCATCTTTACTGTTCTTAACAAACTACATTTCGTATATAGTGCTTTTATTAAAGGATGTTTTAAATGGAAAGGTACGTCCTTATCAAGATTTTTTGATACTCATAGTCACAAAAATTAGGTAAGTACTCATACATCATTCGGTGTCGTTTAAATACAGACATTTGTTTTCTGCACATTAATACAACAAATCTATTAAACAGGTATTACGTAATTAAAGCCTAAGAAGTTTGAAGTCCTTGTAATAACCAACTATCCTCATTCTGGTAGCCACTGTTCCCTCAATGCTGTGCCTCTAAGGGGAGACCTAACCAAGGCGACAAACTAAAGCTTGCACGCAAAATGTCCTGTGCTTCAAATCATCTGTCACCTTTTAAAATCTGTTGTGTTAAAACCTAATGTGGACACCCACCTGCTTCGCATCTCCATGATTGCTTGCATATATGCTCTTTATATGACATCCACAAAATGAATCACACCCCTTTATTGATCCATGTGGATTCTATCTGGTATGCCATGAAGCTAGGCAGTGACTTTGGACACACCTCAGAACTCCAAATATCTGTAGCAAAGCTAAGAGCAGGGACATAAGATAACTACCCTGAAGGTATACCTTCAGAGTAGTAAAGGAAACTTTTACAGTACTGCTGCATCAGCTGTCTGGTGTCTATAAGTAAGGATGTACTATGGCTTTATCAGTTTTAAAGGATGAAAATAATATATATTTTTTTCCCTGATTGCAATGAGCTTGTCATCCTAAAGGATAAAGTCAAGTCATAAAGTTCTCTCCTTCTTGGCTTTTTGCTGTCCTTTGGAATTTTATCTCTTCTCTTTAGAGTTTCCTCTAAAGTCTCTTGCTTTACCTTACTAAGATTAAGAGTTGGCTAGATGAACTTTCGCTATGTAGGTCTTACAGCATCACCACAAGAATAAAGTAGAGGTTGAACTGTTTTTTTTTGTTTGTTTGTTTGTTTTTCTGTTTATAAATGTTCCCAAAACAAGGACATACCAGTGCAATTGCTTGGAGTCAATCTATTTCATGCCTCCATGTCGAGAATATCGCCCCTTTCGGCCAGCACCTGTAGTGGGAGGGGTATCATATAGTGGGTAGTCCCGAAATCTGAAAGTATTGTAATGTGGTCTGTATGTAAAAAACACAACGCAACAATGAAAACATGGAAATTATGCTGAACATTCGGATCAGTCTGTGGCTTTTTGTCTGTCTTAAAAAACAGAAGAGAGTTTGAAACAGCTGTGGGTGGTGAGACAAAGCACTGTGGTAAAGTACAAGAGAGTGTGAGACGCAATCATGTTAAGCAACCAGTGACTCCACCCGCATGCCAGTCTTCTGATGTTATGTTTTTGGGGGGGGTTTTCAACCGACCTGGCATGTTTGGAACCCCAGTGAAGTAGGTTGATACACTGACTAGATGCCAGCGGAAAAGGTCCACTTATTCTACCCTACTACCACTTTGTACATGTAAAGAAATGACCAAAACTGCAAGGTTGTGAAATAGCAAAAAGGGGAAAAACTTCCATAGCTCAATGCTTTTATGATAATCTTAACAGCAAGGCGACAACATTTAACTGAAGTGCAATAAAGCACTGTGGTCGTTTTTTACAAAATGCCATGACTGACCCTAAGCTAATTTTTAGAATTAGGTTGAGATATTCCTCAAGAAATAAACATAGATTTAAGTATCCCAGGAAGCTTGAGTGGTCCTGTGCTAGAAGGTTGCATAGAGTCAGTGATTGTATAATTGACATTGGTTGCATATTTTCTTATTTAGTCCAATGACATCTCTTTAAAGCCATGAATATTATTTTAATGTGAGCAAAACATTTTACAAAATCCTTATTTAAATGTAAGAATTGTGATAACTATTATATTGTAAATTTTCAATTGTAAATATTTAAATATAACTGTGTCATCATGTGGCTCTGTCTTTTTTCTGAAGAATGTGGAGTATTAAACATGTATAGTAAAATCAGACTTTTGTTATTTCACTGCAATAGAATGATAAAGCATTTTTCTTTAAAACGTTGGGTGGTTGTTGAACAAGTCAATGCGATTATCATACGAGGTTAAAAAAATATTTTTATCAAGAAACAATACATTCTGCCATTTAGTTCTTCCAGTTTATTTAAGCCTTCATTTAAAAAATATATATAAATATGTGTATTTGTGTGTTATTTTTCATCTAATTTCCATAACATTCTGTTGTGTTAAAATATCTCAAAATTTAAGTTTACACAATTTGTTATTGTCTTTATTCTCACATTTTTAAATATTAAAATTGCAGTATGTGCAAATAATAATATATTAATAATAGCATAATACTGAATGTGCTGCTCTTTCCCCTCTGCAGTTCTTGTGTTTGCATTATTTTCTAATAATGGGACTTGCTAAACAGCACACGGAAAATACCTGATAGGTAGTTTTAAATTCAATAAACTCCCATCAGAATATATATTCCACAATTTCTCAGTGAACATTGTAATACAAATGTGAAAAATAAAACAGCTGCAGTGTTTGAAAGCTAAAGTATTAAAGTACTTAATTTGAATCCATCCATTCATTATCTTACATGCAAGGGGTGCTGCTGCCTATCTCCGGCAATGATCTGTCAACGATTCAAAAGGCAACACTGTGGCCAAATTAGGGTTAAAGTTTTACACCTGGCTTACAAATCACATTTTAGGTTTTGAAAAACATCAATTAACAAACTCATACGTTTACTTAGAACACTTTTCTTGCAGTATATTAACCGTAGTGTTGCCAGACTAGAGCATCAAGAACGAAGTGTGGCCGTGGCACCAACATGAATAAGAACAATTTAGAAACATCGACTTTCTAGGTATGTTTCTTTACATTCTAAACAGAAATTCTTGAATGGATATAACAGCGGTTGTGTAGTCATAAATCAAGAAAGGAAAAACAGCAGCTACAAACTGGCTAATAGTAATATAACTGACAGTTGTTAAACCAGATGGCAGCGGTAACAACAGGATTGATGTAATGGAAACTGTAAAGTCTTTTTGTGGTGATCATGTCAGGACAACTTTCAAGCCTATTGTAATGATCTCATTTGTGTGTTTGTCAGAAAGTAAAATGTTTGCTTACTTTGTTCGTAGAAGGTGATTTAGGTTTGTTGTTTCAGTGTCTTTCACAGTATAATTCTTTTTCACTTAGCTTGCAGAATGGGCTGGTTTGTCTGACCAACATTGTTCTTCTTAAACCAAACCTTATTCAGTTGAAAGGTGAAGAGCTGTGTCTTGCTGCAACCTATATAAGTTTGCTGCTGTTTTTTTTATAAATGTTGTAAGGTGAGTAAAAGATTCAGTGTTATCATTTAATAGTTTCGTTACTGTAATGAAATGTACAACAAACCCTTTGGATTTATTATTTTACTTTTTTTAAATAAAGTGATTTTTTTTAATCATTTTTATCAACTTTACTATGAAAATTGTAATTTAAATTCATACAACTGTTCAAACAATTTAGTTTAAACAGTCCTTTAAAAAGAATAATATCCTTTTAAATAAATAAGTCCAGACACATCATTCATGATATACATTTACTACATATTACACAAAGGGATGAAGGTTGTAAAAATGTGTGTTCTAAACTGTAATGACAAGAATTTTCTTTTTGCTGCCACCACTTAAATTTTGAGTGGCTGAACAATGTGTCCTACGCACAATGTATCAGTCCCCCAAGTGGTCAGATAATCATTTTCTAAGTTACTCAGATGACAGGGTAGGACCTGCTGCACTTTCTTTCAGTTGAAGCATGCAGCATACTGAGGTGAGTGAATTTTCATCTCTATAGTGCAAAGGGTTCTCATAGAAATCATTCCACAGAAATCTTTGACATGTCAAAATTTGAGATAGTTAAAAATCCCTTTACATATACGGTGTTAAAAAGTGTTTGCCTCCTTCATAGCTTTCTCTCTTTTTTTTGCATGTTTGTCACATTTAAGTGTGTCAGAATGTCAAAGCAATCTAAATAACAAAGACAATACAAGTACACACAAAATGTGTTTTTTAAATTAATGTGTTTATTATTAAGGGAGTAAAAAATCAAAATCTACTTGGTCCTGTGTGAAAATTTAGATGTAAATGTATATGCTAAAACACAATTTGCTTAAGATGGAGCAGGGGTGCTCAAGTCCAGTCCTTGAGAGCTGCCATCCTGCAACTTTCAGATGCATCCCTGCTCCAACACACCTGAATAAAATGAACGGCTCATTACCAGGCTTGTTTAGAGCTGATCCCGGTCTGTTGGAGTAAGGATGCATCTAAAAGTTGCAGGATGGTAGCTTTCGAGGACTGGACTTGAGCGCCCCTGAGATAGAGCATATGATTTCTTTATAGAAACACAAGGCAGACAATAGTGTGAGAGTATTAAGAACAACATCCGGAATCCATACTTACAAGTCCATGTTTTTGTTAGAAAATTTAAACGTCATTTTTTAGCAATCATGTGTTTACTGCGGTAACTCCTAGATCTTGTGTGTTCGGTTAGACAATCCATCCATCCTTCCATGAATTACATGAGTGTCAAACTCCAGTCCTTGAAGGCCACTCTCCTGTATTTTTTAGATGTGCTACTGATGCAACACACCAGAATCAAACAGCTGAATGAACTCCTCACTATGTAGACAAGAGTTCTGATAATCCCCTAATTATTGGATTCAGATGTGTTGAGACAGAGGCACAAGTAAAAGTTGCAGGACACTGGCCCTCGAAGCCATTTGGGATGAGACATCCATCCATCCAGGATGGAAACTAAGACATTTATATTCTCACCGGCTAAAATTTATACATTGCATTGTTTCTCCAGCATTTTCTGGATCTGCCCTGGGTTCTTACTACAGGGGGACATGCAAAGATGTGGTATTTAGATGAAACACTTAGGAGGCAGCCTGTTTGGATATATTTTCAATAAGTCTGCATTACTTCTAGCATTATAGACATAGAAAAAACAGAAAAATACCTTATCTAGTTTTTGAGTTTGACTATATGTGCAACTATGATAATAGATAGCTTTTGTTGTTAATATTTGTTTCAGAGAAAAAGACAGACCAAAAGATAGGGAGAGAAAGAAAAAGCAAGGGAAATGGAGGGAGAGAGAATGAGAGAAAGAGACAGTTTATGGATCCCTTTGCTCCTATTCATACAATCAATAGGCATGAAGGAAATAAATACTCATTATTTTTTGGTTGGCAATGAGGGGAAAAAGTGGGATGTTTTCTTACCGCTATTAAACAGTAGATGGAGCAGACTTATTTTGGGGAAATTCTTGCGACGTACTAAGGGTCTTAGCTAAGCTAGATCAGGAGCTGCCAAAGTTTTCCTAAAATTTGAAAATATCTCATAATTAACAACTGATGCTCATTTAAACTATAAAACCTTTTCTTGTTGGAGCTGCTAGATTATCCTAGGAGAACTAGGGAGAACCATCAGCTCATTGCCACAAAATGTCTGCGGATCTCTGTAAATGGACTGTAGTGCATACAACAGGTCCAAGTCTATTGGATGCATAAGTGATATAAATATCCATAACATAGTGTTTGGTGAACAGATATAGGCATTTGAACTTTTTATTTTTTTTTATTTTTTTATTTTTCCAATAGTAGGAATTTACTACAATGTAAAAGCTACTGATTTTGCTTCAACTAGATGCATAGACTCTCTTTGCTGACTCAAGCTTCACAACAGAGAAACCCCCTTGGTGTTCAAATTACTGAAATAAGGTTGTACAATTGTAGAGCAATAATTGGATCACAATTAATTAGCAAAATAAGGCACAGATGAAGATCGCTGTAAGCAAATGTAAAATGAGGTCTAATGTCGATTTCCTAAGTTTTAGCCAATTTGCTACATGATCTTGCTGGAAAAATATTTACATTTAGATGGAAAGGAGGGAAATCAGTCACTAAACTAACAGACATCCATCCCATACAAATTACTCTAATTTATATCATTAACTGAAGGTGGCTATGCCTCTCTGCATGTGAGCTGCTGGGAAGCATTTACTTTTTCCACCTCGCTCAACAAACTATTCCTTCAAGCTCAGATCCAGTTTCTTTTTCAGTCATGCAACATTAACTGCACTTTAAAAATCAGTAGCTTGATGTGCATTCTCACAAATTAGGCCATTAAGGTCACTGATGTGCCAAAAACAACCCTCACATTTTCATGCTTGTGTATCAATGCCGCATTATTGAACAAGTTCCTGTTTTTTTTGTTTTACAACCACATCCGCACATATTTATTTATTTTTTTTTAATTTTAAAAAACCTCAAAGTTAATTTGTAACACCTCATTTACGCCCAAAAAATGTGGGATAAATGTGACCAACGCTAGATGAAGCTTAATTTAGCTACCTTCATTTTTTGTTATCTTTGAAACCTTTAAAATAGCCTGCAAAGTAGCAAAGGTTGGTGGAGCAGTCAAAAATTATACTCAAGTAAGGCTAGCAATAAAATAACATATTTTCACTTAAGTAGACGTGCAAAGTCCAATAAAATTAATCAGGAGAGAGTGAAAAAAAAATTTATAAGACTTCATGAGTAGAAGCTGCACCTCTCTTAGCACCAGAAGTACTGAGCTTTTGGGAACTGGAGACTAGTGTACGCCATGGTGTTTTGTCACATGTGGGGTTTAGAGCACAGCAATCATGTCAGAAAGGAATCACTTAGGAGTTCCCAAGTTTGGAAATAATAATGAAAAGGAAATAATGATTGAAGAGCTGCAACATTTAATTTTCATTTCAATGTTATGGAGAAAAAAGAGTAAGGCGTTGGCGAAATTATAATAAATATAATTGAGTTTGGTATATCATTCCCTACAATGCATTAAGCGTGCATCCATGTACCAGACTACCAACAGGTACATATTATAGCAAATATAGAAGCACAAAAACACAGAAAGGAACATGTTTCACTCACTTGTATCCATGAGGCACAAAAACTGCAAACCATGAACTAATGACAGTTTAACCTACAGGTAAGGGAATTCTGTAAAGGTCATTGACTAACTTTACCGAGTTAGTCAATGACTGAATCTTTAACTGACACAAAGGCGAACAAATAAGATTGTCAATGTGCATAATGAACGGGAGAGGAACAAAAGCTTCAAAATAAGAAATATGTCTTAGTGCCCAAAAAGTACAGTTTTTATTGTAGTGATCAGTTTTGACAAACTCCTGAGACCCAAAGATGAATGTTCTGATTATTATTTTTTTATTTTTTTTAATTGACAACAAATAAATAATATCGGACTCAACAGATAAATTCATGGCTTATACATCTGACAACAGTGCTTACACTAGGTCATTATGAACAACTAAATGCTGACAGCAAGTGGTGTGATAAAGCATCACTACTTTTTTTGTTTACTTTTTTTCATTGCAGGTACATTTCACGGATCATTTTTTATGTTATATTTATGATAAAAATCAATCCAAGACCTATTCTGAAACAGTTAGTACATGTTTTTGAATACAATCATAAGATAATATCAATATTTACATCTTAAAATATATTTGTTGAGCAGTTGGGTATGAAACATTACAGTAATATCACTAGATATCCACATAATATGCAAGTACATTTTTTTTTGTATTTTTGTTCTATGGAAAAAACAAAGAATATTTCAACTTTTTTTTTTATTCACTGAAGGATAAGAAAACAGATAATAGGACGAATTTATAACCAAAGACATGTGAGAAATACTTCATGTGTTACAGCACAAAAAAGAACATTTTGGGAAACACCATAACCCTTCATTTTAAAGATTAGAGCAAAAACATTAGGGCTTAATTAATTACACACTCCAGTTCTTCTCTGCTGTTTTGATGAACTACACAGAAACGTTTGACAGCTGTAGACAAGAAAAACAAAAGGTGTTTTATTTAAACTACAGGAGCAAATATTGGTGGTGAACATGGAGGAATCAAAGCTTGTCAAACAAGAACACTGGTAGAGTTTCTTGTGGTGTGATAAGCATAGACTGTAGGTGGGAAGAAATGCGTTCCTTCATCTTGACTTCAATTGGCTCTGTAAACTGGGCAAACATCCCCTCTCATTTTCACAGGACTAGCTTGACCCTGGCTGCCCCACAAAGGCATACCTGACAGTGACAGATGAGGCTGTGTGTCGAGTTAGAGGGGATATGGAGGTAAGTGAGGTGGAGGGAGTCCCATCGTGGGATGGCTGCCATTCTCTGGAGAAACTCTGACTCACTCGCCTTAGCATGTTGCCAGTCAGGCTGGCCGCTCTTTGCCCAGGGGCAGCCTCTGTGAGTACACACTTTCACACCTGGACAAACACCTCCAAAGGCCAGGAAAAGCAGCCCACCCTTAAATACCTCTCTTTCCCTCTCTCTCCTTCACTGGCTTACTTCTTCTACATTTGCCCCATTTAAGAACGCTCACTGCTGGATGTCACCTCTAATTTGTTTTTCCTTAATTGTTAGTCCTTTTTCCTTCTGCCTTCAGCTGGAAGTATATTGTTTATAATAAATAATAATGCCTATGCTTAATATGCAATGATGATGATTGTAAATTTGGTTCTCTCTTAGACACACCTTGTACATATGGCTAATTTGCACATTTTATTTTATAGAAAAACAAAAATAAACACAATTCTAGCTTTAAATGAGAAAAATATAACATTTGAAAGCAGTTTCCATCTACACATAATGATCATTGAGAGAAGTTATTTCATGGTTGAGGGGCAAACTTGTTTATGTCTGATCAGTGCCTATCAGCAACAATCACAATCAATAGAACTGTGACGATGGAGATAAAAATGACTCACAACATATAATGTGCTGGTTCATATCGAAACAATGTAAAAAATAATTTAAATGGAACTTAAATATAACTTAAAAAAGTATACCACTCTCAATAAATAGTTGTACTATTTACACCATTGTTATGAGATTCAAAATGTCACTAAAATACCAAAACTATAGAAGCAGCGAACATTACAGGCATGAGGTACAGCAAAGGGACCATGTGATAACTACAGTAGAGAGGTGATGTCCTCTATTCTGATGCACAAATGTATACTTCCACACATGACTGTCTTTGTTAGCTATGGCTTATGGGTAACTTCTCCAATCTCAGGAAGATTGTTTTTTTTTTCAAGTTGATGTAGTGACATTCTGATGCCTTTTGTGGCAATAACAATCAGCTGTTTTGGTTGCTAGATATTGACATAATATGATATCATTATTACATAATTATGACATAATTATTCAGGAGAGACCGCTGATTATGCTAGAATAAGTTTATACCTATTTACATAGTTTGAGACTGATTCATTTAAACAGTTGGGATGGCTTTTCTATGACCTCGGTAGCAGATAATGAATCACAGCACTGCATGTGGAGTGACTCCAGGTGAGACACTTACCACTGGTAGGAATTATATGTGAGGCAGCAGAATCTAGAATACAAACAAAACATCTCAAATACATACAATTACCAGGAATATATAGTTTTCATATAAAGTTTATAAATGTAATCATTGAAGATCCTGTAGCCTTCAGTGTCCTCACAAAGTTTCATGTTTTGCAAAAGTTACAAAGTCTTTCAAAGTCCTTTTTGTTGGGGGTTTCTTCCTTTTTTATCTTCTCCATTTTTTCACTTTTCCTCTGAGACCTAAGATGTTATGCAAACACCAAGGCAACACACAAGACATGGAATTTGCAGTCTTGTTCAATTTTAAACAACCCATAGTACGTCTTGAAAAAGCATTGATGTCGGTCTAATTGTTTCAAATGATTTGTAAATTAATATATGCATCAATGTGGGATTATCACTCTACCTCATTAATACCATCCAATGCAAATACCATTTTGATGTTGCAGAGAAGCATAGCAATATGTAATCTGCATAATGTAGCATAACAATCAAGTATAAACAAGAGTGGAAGAACAGCAAAAAGCAACAGAATGAGTCAAATTTCTAAACACTATGCAGTTTCGTAGATCACCATTCTGTTGATAGCAGCTTCTACAGAATTTTGAAAGATATACATTGTTTTTCTAACTAGAAAGTGCAATAATTGAGGTCATTGGTACGAACACTGATTAAATATCGCATGTTCCATAAAATGCAAAACAGTAAATCAAACCAATTGTTTAATAATTCTGTCATTCGATCACTTTTGGATTTTCTTTTTTATATTATATGGAAAATAAAATCTGCACATGTTCTTTGCATGTTCTCATATTCTCTTAGGTCTCCACAAACATTGACTATGACATGGCATGTGTTTACAGGAATGATCTTGAATGCCATAGCAGCCAAATGAGTCAGAGAGACACCATGGGTAAAGTGAAATAATTATTATTCATGGTAATTGTCAATGTAATTTTTGCTAAATAGTTGATGTAAAGTTTAGACCAAGATGCCAAGCAGACAACACTTTCACATGTTGCATGAAACTGATCAGTTTGTACGTGTCAGGAAAGAGGAGTAACAAAATAGAACTCTATCATAGCAGCTATATTGTTTAACAAAGTTACTTTATGGGAACACACAACACAGAAAAATGCTATTTAGAAGTGCACTTTGTACTGAAGAGGAAGCAGAATGAGCAAACAACCGAAACTAGACCCAGCAGGTTATCTGTGGCTGGAAATGTTGTGTTGACATATACATCCAAATGTCATTTTAATGTATAACTCTGCTAACTACCCAGTGAAAGGAGAGAGTCTGTGAAAATTAATTCCATTCCCCATGGAATGCTGGCTTGTTGGATGGGGGCGTTGGGTGGTATTAGGACTAGGGTTACTGAGATATAGTCTAGCCAACCCTTCATCCCTGTACTTTTGTGTGAATGTGGTGTGCAGAACTGAGATCAAGAAAGCCACAAGCCTTTGATAGGCTTTAACTACATTCTGAACAGGACTGGGATGGATTTACTTTCAGCTTTTGTTTTCAGTTTCAGATGGTTCTTGAGGTAACAAAGGTTTTATCTATCTCCATAAGGGAGTTCAGACTGAAACTAAAATCACCCCAAACCCTAAGTTAGGTTACCGACAACATTCTTTAAGTCATAATCAAGGTATAGAGTTATTTTCAGGGGCAGCTGCATAAGAAAAGGGGTGCCAAGTGAGGTTCTGGATTTTCTTCAGTTGTTAGTGCATTTCATATGTGATGCTGTCAACGGGTTTTCTTCCTAAATACGAAATGACAAAGTTGTGTAAGAACATGCAGGAATGAATGAATGCTATTAGGCAAAGCTGTAAGCAGCGAGGAAGACAAAGCTGTCTAAGCCTACTATTTATTATGGATTCAAAGAAGCAAAAGCCACACTACATTTTCAAATGTGTGTTTTTTTTTATATATATATATATATAAACAGCTATAGACCTAGACTGTTTTTTTCTATAGCTGACTGGAGTTTTTGTGCATTGCAATTTGTCTTTTTTGTGTCAGATCTGTGGCTTAAAACAATATGGCTGTCTAATATAATACCCATATCCACCGACATTCCATAAAAAAAGCATACATTACTAAGAAGGGCACAGAGGTAAGTAATATCTGACTAGTTTAAAAGCAGAAGTGATTAAAACAACCTCAGGAAGAAGGCAGGTGATTGCACCTTGAGGAGGTGCTGAGGATTCAAGGTGTATGAGGATTTCTTTAAATCTCTGGTCAACATTTTCATCTGCAAAACACAGAGCCAGCATTGACATAATCCCAAACTTGCATGTTTTGATAAACCTTTGGTTCAATCATGTGATTGTAGAGGGAGGTAACTAAAACCAATACCAGCACAAAACTCACCAAAAGGCATGCTACCTAGACTTAGTTACACTTTTGTTTATTTTGACTGAGTTGTTGAAAATGTCTCTTTCAGGTTTTTTTAACACTACATATCTTTAAGGATGGTATTGCACAAGTTACTTTCCTTTTTGCAGAGAAACAATATTTTCAGTGGCGTCCCGTGAGTCTTGTCCTCTTTCTGTATCTTTCTTTCATATGAAGATCGAAGCTGGTTGCGTTTGCAGTATAGATGGAGAGGTATGCCTTCATTAGCAGCATGTGCAGGAAACTGTGGGCCAAGATGAGGATGATGAAGATTGGGTTGGCCATTCTGGATGTGTTGTGGTAGGGGAACAATGAATGAAGATCCCTGCCCAGCTTGGTCACCCGAGGGAATGGTTGCGCTCAAGTTTTCTGTTCTCTGTAGCATTTGGATCCCGACAGGAGCACTCGTTGCGTATGTCACAGGATATGGGGAATGGAATTACCTAAGTAAAAGAGAAAAAAAATATTTCATTTTTTTAGTAGTCAAAAACACACATTTAGATTTTATCACACATTAATCACAAATTGCAAGGTGTATTGGGGATTTTTTGTTAAAAATGTGGCATGCAGTTTTACTCAACTGCCTTTCTACTTCTAAACACAAATTAATTCCAGTGCACCCAATCACATTGTGGTGGCAGCATTATGGTATAGGGCTGCTTTTCCTCATCAGGAACAGGGAGGCTGGACATAGTTGATGTGAACATGGATGGAGTCTAATACACAAGGCAATCTAGCAAAAGACTTGAAGCTGCATTGGAAGTTCACCTTCTACTCAGATAATGATCACAAACATACAGATGCACACAAACACTGTGAACAATTGCATAAAGGACTTTTTAAATTCTTATTTACGAAACAAAAAAATAATTAATAATCATGTATCATAATCCTTCCTCTTATTCTTTCAAATTATGCCTATTTAGTGTTGTTCTGCTGCAAAGAATCCTATTGGAAATATTGAAGCTGCAACACAGTCTCAAACACAACAGTAAACATGTGCTAGCCAGAAGAAAACGTTCTTCTAAATGTGGTATGTGACATGTCATGCAATAGGAAAACGACTAAACCCCAAAAAACTGCAGCTCCTGAGCTTGGAAGCAAGAAAGTTTTTAGTTTTGTTGCTATAGAGGCTCTCTTCAGTCACAGTCTTGTGAAATCACAGCATTTATCTTTTCATGTATTTCCATTTTCTGTGATAGTTTTTCTGTCAACATAATCTCCTGCCAGTGAAAGCAGAGCACTGCGATCAGTGGTTGTTGCCCCTGGCTTTGACGTAGCTGGATAACGTTGGCAATGCGTCACCAGCACCAGCTGCTGCTGCCTTGTCGGCTCGCTCACCTCTCGAGGGGTTGGCTTCAGCTGTTTGGGTACACAAAATGTGTCCCCCTTCGCCAGGCCAAACAGGAAACACGTGTTGTCCAAGTCATGTAAAGCAGGCAGCAGACCAAGAACATGTTTGTATTTGTGTCTTTGTGGCTTATATTCCAAGGGGCTGGAAGTCTGCAGTCAGAATTGCTTGATCTTATTAGGCTGTATTATTGCTCTCTTTTGGAAAATAAGTCCCAACAAACATTGCAAGTTTAACAAAAACACTATCCAGCTGAAGACAGTTTTTAGTTCAATGCAGTATGTGTAAATTGTCTATAGAAGGACCTCCAAGCAGTGACGTGCAGTATTATACCTTTTTTTTTTTTTTTACAAATAAGGAACACACCAGGTAGTTTTGCGCATGCCAACTGCTATCTCTTTATGTTGCAAACAGTGGTGGTTTCTGATATGGGCAATATGGGCAACCGCACAGGGTGGCATTTGTGGGTGGGTGTATTGAGACCCTCCTAATTGTTTCTGTTCCCCACACTCCCACCTTGACATTTAACCAGAGCGTCTGAATGTCAACGGTGATTACAACCCCTCCATGAAGTTGTAGATAGCGGGTACTTCTCATGTATTTCACATTAACACATATTTAGGAATCATTGGATGCAAACAAAAGTTGTTTTATGAGTTCAAAAATAAAAAACTGAAGCCCATTTCATGAAATTTTAAATTTACTTATATCTAAGAAGGATATGCTTCTTATGAATGGCCCCAGTTTGCGTTACTTTTATATAGATTGTGTATCAATGTCCCCAAATTGTCAAACAATTATTAGAAGAATTAATTACAAAACAGATTAAACTACCTTCCACTTCAACCATTTCAAGTATTCACCATGTTGAATTGAATGGGGTTTTTTTTAATCAGTGGAGAAAGGGTGTCTGGATAATGTAGCATGAGGTTTAGTTATGTCACCACATCGCTGTAAGTCATGATGACAGAGCATTTGTTACTTAAAGCAATGTCTTCATACGCTACTGAAATGATAGATACTTGATAGTGTGAAACAATTTTAAGTGTCCACCACTGTTCCTAAAAAGAGACTAGAACCTGTCTGAAGATGAAAAAAATGTCAAATATGGTGATAAACATGATATCACTCAAAAAACCAGTTGAGCAGTTTGTGTGAACAGGACAATATACATGTCAGATCTATGGAGTGAGATGGAGTTTGTCCCAGATGACTAGTGACGCAGACTCTCCTTGCAAATAGGGTATAAAATAACTTGTTTGTGTGCTGTAGGTGTCTGTAATGCAAGGGCCAGGTGGGCTGGACCCAGAAATCCTTGGAGAAAATGAGGTCTACATGGGACGGCTTTACAAGCTAAAGGCCGGACACACTTCAGAAACAGCTGTCAACTGCATGAGCACTGTTTCCTCTGAGGCATTTTGAAGCCAAGAACACAGAGTTCCTGATTCTCACCTGACTCTTTCAGAGTTTTATTACAAAAGCTTTGTTTTACACTTATACCTTTCTTTTAAATTCTCTTCCTATCTTTGTTTTATTACTCCTTTCCCTCGCAGCACTGCTTCCCACTACATAATCCAAGCCTCTTGTGCAGTTTTTGCTTATCCAAGGCCAGTTCTGCTTATTTTTCTATGCAGAAAATGATGGTGGGTGGCAGATTCGACATGCTTTCCTTTGACCTTGACCTCTAGGGTCACTGGGCCAGGTGCCACATCTGGCCCTGACTTAGGCTTCTCTCAGGGTGGCTGGGAAGTGGCTGACTAGTTTTGTAATACTGGAGACCATTCTGATGCCCAGGGTTCCAGAGTTAGAGGAGGGCTGGGAGAGGGCCATGAGGTGAGAGCAAGGCAAGGACAGCACTAGACCCACTGAAGTAGCAAATCTTATCAGAGCTCTATCCTTCTATTTCAGCAAGAGGTAAAACACGGCATTCCTCTCTTCTGTGTATAAATTATGTAGTAACCTATATAATACTGGATTTATTTTCAAATTACTATATTCATATGTCATTAGAAGAAAGTAGTGGTTGCAAGTAACCAAAGTCAGCTAATTTCTTCACAAACATGGTCTATTTTTGACCAATATGGTTTATGTGCATATTTTTATGATATCCATAGATTTCATTCCACATACAATACATGTAAAGTGCATTTATAGAAAGCAGCTCATTTCATTTATTAATTTTCTATGAACCCTGCAATACAGAAAATAAGAAAAAGGTTTAGAAAAGTTATTTAATGTGTAGTGAGTAAGAATTTGGATCTTTACTGTGACATATTTGATTTTGGCTATTAAAGCTTTGCCATTAATATTGGACAAGTTTTCCCATCTCCTTAGCTGTAAAGTATCAGTTGAGTGGGTCTTTGCAATCAGATCCACATTTGGTGAAAAGCTGATGACTTGGTACCACTAAGGAGCTGAAATGCAATTATATGAGGCAACCTTGCTTAACCCAAAAAAGTGATTGGACAAACAGGCTCCAAAAGAGGGCAATGGTTAAAGAATCTGGGGTTTGTTATATGTATATATGTTATTACAGTACCAAAATTCAAATCTTTTACATTGTTCCTCTGCACCTCCAAATGTGGACTTGTTAAAAGCCAGTGAAAACTAGAAGCCATGTGCGCACAGCAGCAAAGCAATGTGGATTTGGAAAGGACATGTAGTGGTTTCTAGCTCATAGTTATGTGTACATTTCATTTAAGACATGTTCAGCCAGGAAATAAATTACATTGGAATGTTGAGAAATAAGCACTGGTGACACTAACAAGAACTGCTAAAAGGAAACTACGTGCACCATGTATATGCATTTATCTCTGTATAACAACTCCAAAAGTGTAGTCTGCTAAGTTTGATAACATATTAAGACAGAGGTTAATGGCTAGCTGTGGACAACACAAACCATTAATTTAGAGACAGACAGCCATGTCACACACAAGTAATGTACTGGGCATACTTGTGTCAAACTTAGATTTGCAAGCAGTTTTAGAAACCTTGGTGTGATCTGAGCACCTCCACAAGACCTTAACTTTGACAGAAAAACATATACCCAGATTCACAAAAAATGTCTCAGAGAGGCCAAGTCTATTTGAGGAAAAAAAAAGTTTCCAAACCATATGGGGGGCTACAAAAAGGGTCTTGCAAAGGGAACCCTCAGAGAGGCATACTCCAGACTCTTGCTTCCTTCCCCCCGCCTCTCCAAATCCAGCCAACAGCTTGCAACTATTAAGGGGAGATCCTGCGGTGACCTTAAGTGCAGTCATTCCTTTCACCTTCAAAGATTCTGAAGTGGAACAATAGACAGCAAGCCATCCAGAACTACTTAATACACAAATCTTTACTAAAACAAAACAAAAATTAAGGCTTCTTTACTAGTCTGGGAAGCAACATAAAATTTATGTACAGAATTCCATTATTTACAGTCATGCTAAAAGAAGTACCCCTCACCTGTAAGCTGTTTCTATTCTACTTAGGTCCTCAAATTAGCCAAAAGCTATTTTCCTAACACATAATGTGTTAAACAAAGTCAATATTTATATAACATTTTGAAACTTTGTGGGGAAAACAAGCAAAGGTGCTACTAATTAGATCAAATAGAGAAATAAACTTCTCACACTATTGTGTAAAGGACTTTTGATCCAAGGGCATTTAAAAACAATACTGGAGAAAAATAATTCTCTTACATCACCTTCATGTGCATGTAAGACTGTATCACACTCAATTTGTTCACCACATAAACTAGCCTGCCAAATATTTTTTTGCTCATCTTGAAAAAATTCTGCTCCTTGACTCCTTAGTTCTTTCACATTATGTATGTAGAACATGAGCACCTCTGTTGCAGAAACAATGCAACTACAACTCAAATGTTGCAGCAATTACCCAATATAAACATTACTTAATAATGCATAACCCCAGACAATTCACTAACCTTCATTCAGGAAATAATAATTTGGCCCCTTGGGTTCATCCTTAGAGGATTTACATGTCATTTCTAGGTGATATATTGTGCCTTATTATGGAAAAATAATGTATAAAAGGAAACGGCGATATCAAAAAAAGTAACACGCCCTGTCAAGACGCAGCAGGACTGTGAATGTCAACCAATGATCTCCAGTATACATGTTTTGACATTGGTCTCAAGAATTATTGGCAATGGTAGAAGGAGTTTGTCCTGCAATCGGTGGGCTGACAGTTGCGAAATATATTTAAGATAAAAACAGATAAGAGAGAATGATAAAATAATAAAGATGAAATAATAAAACATTTGGTTTTTTGAGACAAGAGGCTGGAAATTGTAAAGGACAGTGTGCTTGATGTAGTATAAAGAGATGCTTATGAGCTTTTTATAAACAATCTCCATTTACCTCTGTAAATATAATTTTCTTTCAGAAGATCAGAATTAATATATTTTTTATATATATTTTTAAAGTTCAACAGTAAAAAAAACTGAAACATGTCATCCTTGGTTTTTTGTACTGACAACATTAATATTCTTTAAAAATATAATATTGTATGTTCTTAGGTTTACTAACCTAACCCTGGACCTCAAACAGTTCAAGGTAGATTAGTTGACAGCATTTCTGCACTTAATTTAGATCACTATCATTACTGTAGAATATAGACAGTTTCAATTTTTTTCTTGTGGTGGAAGACGTCGATGCTATATTTACAACAAACCTAAAAAGAAGGCAAAGCTACAATGAGTCCAGCCCCACCAGTTAGCTCTGCTACACCTACATTCCAGTCAAAAGTAATTATCACTATTGTGGTTAACAGCAAAGTAAATAAAATTACATAATTCTAACCCCAACCCAAAAACAACAGTTTTTTCTAGTGTTTTTAGCAGAGTCATATTCTACCCCGACTTGCATTTATTCCAAAGCTGCATATGTTTCTATGTGCTGTCAAATTGTTAACCTCAAACACAGTATCCACCACACAATCCATCATTGTTTAGGAAACATTGGATGCAATCTGAAAACAATTCTTACGATAAATGGCAGTCTCAGGCCTTCTACATATGTAGCCAGGTTTTATAAAAAATCTCAGCCACATTAAAAAAAAAACAATATTGTATACACAGGACCGGTTTTAGAAAAGTTTTCATCCACATGAACCTATGTGTGGGTTCATCCACAGTACCCCCAGTGCATTTGGCACTCGCAGTACTATAGTGCCAAGCTAAAACCTATGTCAGTCAATAAGATTGTTTTAAAACAACCATGGCTTTCTGTAAGGAAATAAACATGGTGCCAAAATGTTCTTTGTGTGGACAGATATATAGTTTTAAATAATAAAACTATATAGTGATATTAAATAGAGTTTTTAATAAAAATGTGTTTATTTTCCCAGATACCTGGCTATGTATGGACTAGGCCTCAGTGTATATTATAAGAGTGTTTAAGGTGTTTTTGTTTGTTTTTTAAAATACTTGAACACTTTAAAATACTGGTTTATAAATGTACTGCACCACAGTAGATTAAAGATCTGCTGTTGTATCACCTTCCAGATTTCTCAGATCTTCTAGTTCTGGTCGGCTCTGCATCCCCAGAACCAAAACCAAACATGGAGAAGCAGCATTCAGCTTCTATACACCACAAATCTGGAGCAATTGTTGATTTTGGGGGTTTTATTATGTAGAGCACTTTGAACTGACTTGTTGCTGAAATGTGCTATACACAAATAAACTTGATTGATTGATTGTTTTTGTAAAACAAAGTGTGTGAATGTTTGAAAGAAAAGATTGTTTCCCTCTTGTGTAAAATTAATATTATAAAATGAGGGTGAATGAAATCTCTTGTCTGTATCACTGTATCCTTATTTTCCCTTTTACCTTAACACCTCTGCTGACAGAGAAATATAGATGAAACAAGTTTTGGCAGAGGAACAGTAAAGATGCATGGAGGGAGTCACTGTTCTGCTGTCACAACATAATGGGGGCATGATATTGACCAAGATTCCCACAGAGACACCAGACTGCTGCATAGCAACCAGGGGAAAGCTTATGTGTACCCCTTGTTTCTGAGTTAGATAGAGAGCATGTAAATGACTGAGAGAGGCAATTAGTGATGAAAAGACTGAATGACATAGAGAATTGATGAGAATATGTGAGAGTGAGGTCTACTGGTTTAATCCCAAAACAACCTAAATTCATGAGTTCAATACCATGAGATATACCTTCTATAATTACAAGCTAACAAATCAATGTATAACATTAGTAGTTATGGACATTATTTCAAACTTCATCCTTTAAGGTTTTATTGGCTCGAGTGGCCTTTATTTGATAGTGAATTGACAGGAAAGTGGGTAATGAAAAAAGGGGGAAGACATGTGGCAAAGGTTACCAGGCCAGGAATTTAACCTGTGACAGTCACGTAAAGGACTAAGGCCTCCATATGTGGGTTGTGCTTAACTCATGTGCCACCACAGCACCCCAAACTTCAAACACCTTTTGCCTAGAGATTCTCGGAGGTTCCAATTGCATGAATCGATTTGAAGTTTTCTTTTTTTCTTTCATGACTTTGGAGAATATACAAAATGTTTACTTTTTACAACAGTAAAATCACAAAAATAAGTATTGCCTGTAAACTCTTACACAGTAGTAGAGACTTTTTGTTGTTTTGCAAATTATGTGATTCTATGGTTTTCAGCATGCAGTTCAGTCATAAGTAATTGAAATATCTTAACTTCTTGTTCTCTAGTGATGGAAAGAAGGAACGGGACCTTTTCTAAATAAAGTGTGTGTTCTGCTCTGGTCTGTCATGATGAGAGAGAATGTTTTACTGTTTCTTTTACATTCTGATGCTGACTTGTGGTTGCTGGATATTAGTTGTGATGAAAAGAGTAAGATTATGGACATAAGCAAGGGAAATTAGCTTCATCTGTTGCATGGCAAAACCTTAAGGATAGAGTGAGAAGACTCATCACCCTATGAGATCCAGGAGTAGACTTTCTCCTTTTTCACATTGAAAGCTGTAAGCCAGGGTGGTTCAGGCATATGATCACAATTGCCCCTGGACAATTTCTTTGGATGCACGCCCCAATGGTAGGAAACTTTGAAGAAGATCATAAGCCCACTGGAGGGACTGAATATCCCTCCCGGCCTGAGAATGTCTTGGGATGCCCAGAAATAACCGTAGAGCATCAATTGCAAGAGGGATTTCTGGGCTTCAGTCCTAAATGTGTTAAAACCACAACTAAATTTCAAATAAGCAAAAGATAATGAAATAATGGTTGGTAAAGACCCAAAAGGGTTGAGCAATACCAACACTAACAGCCTTAGTTTGACAAGGCCTCCCAATGACTGATGGAGGAGGAGAAGCTGCATGCACAACAGCTGAAGAGACACCAAACAGACAGAGCAGATCAAGGGAGGGCCAACAGAATTAAGTGTTCTAGACATTGGAGTCCAAACTTGAAGTTGTTTCCTGTAAGCCCTGCTGAATGGCAGGAAATAACTGCACTACAGCTTTACAGCTTTTTCTTGTCTACTCTGCCTACCCCTGTTCAGTTCAAATGACAAAGCCATGGGCCTCGTGAGAAACTTATATTCTGATGCTGCTGTGAATCTGATTTAAAACCCAATGAGGTTATGTAATTAGTATAGACTGTCACCAGCCCTCAACCAGAGCAGCTGGATACCATAGTATACTGAATACCGGTAGTAGACAAACTTTTTTGGTCATGGAGTGATATTGATCAAATAGTCCTTTATCCAGAGAAAGGAAGAACAGTTTCGTTTCTTGACATATTCTTAATATAATCATATATATGAAATACAAATATACCAGTTGTTACTCACTGTCATTGAAGAATTAGATTCAAAAATCTAAATATATATATATATAAGAAACTACACCGTTGTGTCATTTCCCAAGAACAAAACATTTAATTTGTTGTACGTGTTATTAAAATTTTCTTTCATATCTAACTCATTTTCCATTATCAGCACCTTGTTGGCAAAGAATTATCTAATGTACACTAATTAGAATACAATTTGCCTTTAAATAAAAATGTCCTGACACAAAGCAGGAGAAATGACTACATTAACAAACATCTAGACTTTCAGTTTTAACTCTAATAAAACAAACAAACCAACCTTCTGTTTCAAAACAAGTCCTTAGAAACAGTTAGGCAACTTGGAATAAAGTCATCGATTGTGGTTTGAACAACAATGCTGAGTACCGACGAAGCAGGAAATACTGTGCGTTTTTGTCACCCAATAAGTTCATGAATCATCAGCTAAGAAAAGAGAATTTTTCAGTAATAAGTTACAGATTCATTTGACGTATAGTCTCTTTGTTTTTGTTTTGTTTGCTTGTAGAAGTTTTATTCAATTCCATCCTGTTGTCTGCCACACATGTGTTCTGTTTGGAGAAAATGAAAATCAGGTGTAATACCCTGTTTTGGTCCCACTGACAAGGTTGTTGAGGATAAACATTTCCTGTCAGTGATAAATCTTTTCATCTTTTTAAATGATTAATTCAAAGTAAAGTAAACTGATAATAAATAAAAAAGCAAAATTGATTAAATATGTGCATCAGAAAATCATTTTGAGATTATTAGAACTCTAATACAAACCCCATTGCTATTTCCCCTTGAACTACACATATTTTGAAAGTAAACCTCAATTTAGCAACCGATTAAGAAGAAAAGCAAATTATACCTAACATTTGGCTTTTTAGCTGTTCAGATACCAGTCACTCTTATCTGACTAATTTCTTAGTGTTTCCTTTTTGTTCCTCACCCATAATAAGCTTTACTTGACCCTTACTTCTGGCAGCTGATAAACTAAGTCATGATTGGTAATTTCAGAGCAATTTGTTTTATCTTTCTCAACCATTTCAAGGGGACCTAAAAGTGGAAAAGTCAATTGTTTTTTTCACGTTGTAGGCATACGTGAAAAAATTGTTTTTTTCACGTATGCCTACAACATTATTCCACCATGTAGAATCTGGTCAAGTAATTAGTATTTTTTGTTGATAATGTTATTGTGTGATATGTCTCAAAATCTAAAATAGTTTGGTAGTTTTTAATCAACTGGAATTCTTCTTTTTTTTAAGTTGTAGCCACTGTTTTAAAAACATGGTTTTAAAACGACATAAATAGATTATGTCAGATCCTCAGAATGTAGCTTAAACTATGTTTCCAAATATTGTCACAGTGATTTTAAAAGAGCGTAAAGCTGCTATGTTTCTATGCAGGATGACTCTGATCATCTTGAAAATCTGTTGGATGGAAGGAAAAGAGGCCGACATGTAACATATGCACATTATTCCATTAGCCTTTGCTTGGGTTTGCAGTACCCCTTTAGTAAATTACTTACACATTGTTTATTTAAGAATCAGACATTCACCACCGAGTTCTTCATCTTTCATCGTCTTGGAAAAAGGTTTTGTCACGGAATCACAACTAGCCAACGTCAAATGTAAAAATTAATTGCAAAGCGCAGACTCAACTAGTCTAAGAGTTGACTTGCAACCCCTATTTCTAACATTGTTATTCTGATTGGGGCAAACTGACCTGACTTCGTGCTATGTTGGAGATGCGAAATTAGTCTTGATTTCTCTTGCCGTAATGCAGGAAGACCAACCGCATTCTGTTTAGCTTGTAACTTAACCTGTTTAATCCCAAATTTTTTCTTGAAAAATAAGCGCATGCATTTCAAGCCTTGGACCTCCCTAACATATTATATTTGGAGGAGGAAACCTGGAACAAACCATTTGTTTTTCTGAAAGACTGAATAGGGAGATTTTGTCATTTCAAGTTGATTTTAATTAGTTAATTTTGTCACTTAAATATTCACTTATTGTTTGTGCTAAGTTAAAGTTAGTTCTGCTTCATTTGTTTCATATGACACTTTAGTTAATTTTGTATTTGTTTGTTCTTTTGTTATGTCATGCCTCCCTCATGTGGTAGATTTAGATTACTCCACCCTATTTAAGCAACCTTTTGCTCTTTGTTTGAAGGTCAGTTTTGTTTGTGTCCAGTTAGAGTTCAGTTGACCTCAGTTAAATTGGGCCCAAATTTGTTACCTATTCTTTGACTTATTCTTGCATTACATCTTTATGCTTTTTGGAAGAATTAAATTAAAAAATTTTCTACTTTGAACACTTCGTTTGAGTCTGGTCCCTCACAATGAACAAATCTGCATCGGGGAGGAAATTACCCCTGTTCCACAAGGTCAAGCAGAAGACCTTTGCCTTGTCCGAAACTAGTTTCAGGCATGGCGTCATCTTGTAGTGGTCATTCAATGCATAGACCAAACTGTGTGGAAAGGGTCGGCTTTTGGGAAGGTGAAATAGAGGAGGGTTTCAACTGTGGGAATGACAGTGATGTAGGAGACATCATTTTGAGGTTCATTAAGATCTACATGATCTAAAACATCTTACAGTTTTAAGCTGTGTGGGAACAGCAGGGCATATAGAATAAACAGCAAAGCTATGGACATCATAATGCTGTCTATGTATTATGCTAGCGCCAACAATTGTTGCCACGCTTACATTCACTCTTGTTATGATTAAAAGAGGAATGAATAGATATAATTTTCTTTATATAACAGTAGAAGACACTTGAAAGAACATATGTACCAAAAAATATTTTATTTATACCTTTTTATTAAAGCATTTTACTAACTTCCTCTTGTACAGGTTTGAAGGACATTTACCTCCAGCGTCACAGGCAGGAAGTAAAGAGATCTGGTCATGTGACCTTCTACACTAGATGCATGAAATTGATATTGCTTAGAGTAGATAAACTATTATTTGATTTAAAAACTTCAATTAGCTGCTAAAAGTCAAAACAATTCTTTTAGAGGTTACAGAAGTTAGAAAAAATGTCTGACAATTGTTGCCGGTGGGATTAAATGGGTTAATTAAGTAAGTGCACCAATGTATTAACCATGATTAGAACCAGGCACGGACCCATTGTGGGTGCTCAAAAAACAAACATACTACTAGTGTTTGCTAGTTTATTTTTATATTCAGCACAGGTGGAAGTACAAATTCTGTTTTTCAGTGAAATTTTACAACTCCATACTTGACTTTGCATCCTATTCCACTCTAGGTTGGTGAGAACTAGCCTCTTATTTATGCTTCGCTTCTTACAGAGGATCTGAACCCAGGGCAATTGAGAAACTATTGCTTGCAGGATGTGTGGACTCTGTTGAAGTTTGAAATTTACCCAGTTGCTAACATTTGCCCACGATGCATGTAATCCTCCAGTTCGACACTATGAAGTTTACCAGTCAATTAATGCTAATTCAATATTTGGAACCATAGCCAACACTATGGCTTTGTTTACTTCCTCCGCAGACATTGCTAAAACTATGGGAAGTCTACAATTTTAAATTGAAGTCACCATTCAAAAACATCACATTCTGTTCAGTGATTGTCTCAATTGAAATTGAAACCCACATCATTAATGGATTAATTTATTAATCTATTTTGTGTCCATATAAATGATACATTTGGATAATTTAATCCAATCGATTTGCATGTAAACATACCTACTGTGACCTAAGCAACATACAAGCAGTGCTACAAAGACAAAGAAAGGATGTCAACAGCTTGACACTGCACATTATATCAGCAGCACTTTAATTTCTTTCATCCATCAAACTTCTTGCTAGATAGTTTTGTTTCCAGCTTACAAATTTAATAGAAGCCTTGATATTGATGAAAAAGTCTCCAAAATAAAGACCCTTTTCAATCTGGATGGGTCCGCTGTTGAAAATGACATTGAAATAAAAACTGAGTGAAGCATCTGGTATGAGCAAGCATCTCCAGATCCTATTGTTAAAGTAAAAATATTTAAACTTCAGAAGATGGGTTTTCAACTTGATGGCACTTTTTTGATCTACCTATTTGTGTGAATCTTTCTTTATTCTTTCACATGAAGATCATCAATTAAAGTGCAGATCAAACATGACAAACAGTCTCCTGCTAGCCTGCTTAGGGCTTGCAGTCAACTCCTACTGGCTTGACAAAGAGAAACTAGCTGCCTCCTCCCTGGACAAGAGGTCCCTCTAAGGAAGAAACAGCATTTTTTTTTTCACTTTAACATTTCTGCTAACTGATGTAGATTTGCACATAAAATGTATCGGTATACAGTTTCACTTCTAATTTTCACTCTTTGCCAAGTGGTAGCTTTTAGCAGATTGGTGAGAAAAAAAAACGTATCCCTTAGTTCCAAAAACTTCGGACATCCCTGCTGTAATGTAATGGAAAAATTAATCATATACATTTTAATACAACCACTTTGAATCTGCATTTGTTTAAGTATAAAAAAAGATAAGAGAAAAGTTTTTCTCTACATTGTAAAGTCACAATGTTTTCAAATTTCTTTTGTGCAAACTCCTTACTAATTTACTATTTCTTCATCACATAAGAAATAAAAGAAACATCAAGATGGAGGGATACTTGCACAAGGATACTGTGAATAAATTATTGCAGTATTTGTTTTTATCTAGATAATGTTGACTTTGTGGACTAAGTATGGCATCTAGTTCATCTAGAGTGATTCTGAGGAGTTCAAGGTCATATGTGATATGTACTATAGGATTTTAAGGTTTGTCCAAATAAACCAAATCTAGTAAATATTTGATGTCAGAAGGACAAGTCTCATTTTGACACAGTAACACTGACCTGACATACTGCATTACTATTTTCCCTTCCTCCTCCTCTGGTATACTCATTGAAAAGTTACAGAAATTTAAAGTTGCAATTTTAGAATATCAACATCCCTTTGCTACAAATTATGTTGGATACTCAAACAGAATACTTTCCCTTTTAGCAGATCGTTGTTTTCTTCAAGCTTCTTCAAGAATGGTAATTTTTGGCTGTTCTCATCGGCCACAAATTACTCTGTGTAATATTTATTGTATTTTAAGTCTAAATAAAGGATGAAAACTTTTGTTCTTACAATATGATGAGACCTGGTTTAAGCTATTTTGGGAAGTGTATCAAACTGTTAAAATTCTCAAAGGTTTTTCATTTTCAAAAACAACACATTTGTTATTCTACATACCAACACGAGATGTTGAGAACATGTTCTTCTTTGAAGTAGGATAAAACATGCCAACTCCTAACTCATGACACAACCCATGGCCAGCTTTCCTTTCCTTTCAAGAGCCCAATCTCTTATTGCCTGAATCTTTTATTGAATTCTATGAGGTCTCACAGAAAAAAAAAAAGAAATTAGTTCTGGAAGTTCTGCTGATGCCACTGCTTAAGATTGGTCTCAGAAGATGTGGAGATTAGATATTGTCAATCAACAGAACTCATTCAAAAGTGAGGCTATTTCCCATGCAGTTACAAACAAAAATCTAGCATCACCAATCTGACAAATTATGCCAAACATTTGCCATTATACATTTAAGAAATAAAATATTCAAACAAATGATGGACCTCTTGCTATTTTCTTGTACAGCACTGTGTACAAGTGGCCTAACTCCAAACCCAACAAACTTAGTAAAGGACAAAACATGAACTTTTACATGTTTGGTCAGCATATACTCAACAAGGCAGTTCCCAGAATGCAGTGTCAACACAAGGGAACTATTATTATTTTGTTGTTGTTGTTTGTTTACTTTACCTTTAAACAATTGCAACATGGCCATTTCTTTCACATTCTAAACCAACCAAAAAAATGGAAAGACAAAAATAAGAGTAAAATTAAACTAATACAGACTCAGGCTAAAATGTAACATGAGAATTTCAGTAATTGAGACTTTTATAAATACAGAAACCAGAAGATTACACACACCAAATAAGACACACAAAAACAATTTCTTTCTCTCTTTGAAGTTGAATAAAACTTCAATCAGTAAAGTTTGATTTTACTTTAAGCTTTAGGACAGAATTACCTAATTTATTTGCATTTGGTAAATGCCCCAATTATGAGAGTAAGAATGTGTAAGAGTTGTTTTTATTTATTGAAAATAAAATATATACATATATTTCCAATGTATTTTGTCGCTTTGTCTTTGAACTTTTCGGCCCAGCTCCTTCCTGAGAAGTGTGATGGTTGGACATTCACATCATGTCTATATTTGCCTATAGCTGTTTGTACAGATGAAAGCGGCACCCAGGACAATTTGGAAATTGTTCCCAAGATCAAACCAGACTTGTGCAGCTTAATAATTCTCTTCCTGATAAATTTTATTTTATTTTATTTGATGTTTATCTCTAAAGGCTGTCTCATTGAGTTAAAAGATCTCAATTTTACAAGAGAGATCTGTTTTAATACAACAAACAAAAAGAAATTTACAATCACATATCTTGGCTTTTTTCTTTTTACTTTTTCATTATGTCAAACAAGACAATTAGCTCATATACTTATGAGTTAATTGCATATGAGTTTCCAAAGTTTTCGGCATTGTTAGATAATTTTCATAATTTTATCTGACCTAAAAAAAGAGAGATGTTTGGTCTCATCTAACTTTAAGAACAAAAGTTGTATAATGTTTTTTATGTGGCATATGTAAACTTCTGATTTCAATTGTACCTAAAAATGAGGGGACAAGAAATATGTCTCAACTGCCAAAGACACAAATAAATGGGTAAAGGAAGCTATATATATATATATATATATATGTATATATATATATATATATCTATTTCACTTCCACATGTTTTAGGAGTGGGAGGAGTGACCATGTAATTAAATCCACTTGATTAACGGATAGTTGGTAGGTGTGACCAACTCTATAAAAGCAAGAATTATGGCAGCTTGCAAAGTTAAGAGCATAGAAGAATGCAGCAAAACAGAGTAGAAAAACCCATCTGCTATAATGTTTGAGACGCAATGTTTGCTCTTCATTAGAGTGAGAAAATTGTGAGGCAATTTTATCATTCTATGGTGACAACACTTTTGGTGGAAAATAGAAAATATTAAAGACAGTTACTCAATGATGGACAAGGTCAAACAATGCAAGGCTCAAAGAAATTGCAAAATACCCCAGGGACCATGAAAGCATCTGTTACCATTTCAAATGACAAAGCTCAACAGAGTATAATGAGAATATTTAATCTTAGTACGACTTGTTTGAAAGAATTACCAAAAAAAATAAATAAAAAAAACCTCTAAAAGCAATATGATGGTGCATTTTTTTCTAGAATCAAGACTTCTGTAATAATGTCCTTTTGACACATGAAACTATAGTAGAGATATTTGAGGAGCAGAAACATCACATGCCAAACATTGAGCATAGAGGAGAAGAGTAACTTTATGGGCTGGTATTCCAGCCACCAGATCTGGGCATCTTAAAGTCATTTTTATAATGAATACCTTCATATGCAAAAGTATTCCAGAGTCGAAGGCTGTTTGTCTAATGCTGAATTTATATCAAAAACATTTTGAACATGAAAAAGGCATTCAGTGCCTGAAGTTGGATGCTTGTACATGTAGAAGTCTGGCGGTTGATATCTAAAATTACTCTTGACATGTGTGAGAGCAAAGTGTGGAAAAATGCACTTTGGAAGGAGCCTCTTGACTTTTGCTTTTTTTTCCCTCTGACAGTGTTTTTGTAAAATGGTGGATGAAACAGAAAGTGGTTTGACTTTATTTACAAGAGAATGTTGCCATCGTCAGGAGCCTCTGCGCTGTGTTTGAATTCACCAGATAATTCAGAGGTGTTCTCCATCCATCCATTTTCATTACACCCTTGTCCCTTAGTGGGGTTGGGAGGGGTGCTGGTGCCTATCTCCAGCCACGTTCTGGGTGAGAGGCGGGGTACACGCTGGATAGGTCACCAGTGTGTCGCAGGGCGTCAGAGGTGTTCTGAGTTTGGTTAATTTCACTAACCCGTTCTTACGCCAGGAGCAAAGTGCTGAGTAGGGCTGCTGTCAATGTTATTTTCGTCTCACCCAACCCTAGGTGACGACCTGCTGACCTGCATTGGTGCCTGCGCTTCCTGCCAGGACACCAACTACAGGAACCTACGTCACATAGCAGAGTCTCCAGTAGATGCTTTGTGTCCAACTGCAAAAGTGTAGATTTTCCAACTCTAGCCTCTGTTGTTTTGGATGTATTGAACTTGCTATACGTGCGTCGAATGCTCAAAGACCAGAAGTGCAAAGCACATTAAAACGTGCAGTACTAATTGCATGAGACACACCACAAATCTTCTCATTACCCTTAGACCTGTGTCCACCATAGACTTTGCATGTAAACCAGACACTCCTGATGCATAAATTGCATTTCATCTGAGGACAGCATAAAAGCTAATGCTTGGCCAAAATACACAAATATAAGTGTAAAGGGATCTATGAGACAACAGCACATCTATAGCAAAATAGCTGAAAAAGTAAATAATCAATGCACTACAACCTCCCACTCAAAGTCCAGACCTCCACCTGACTTAAATGCTTTGTTGATGCCTCTGTATTAGTTGTGCATAAGTAAAATGCCCACAAACCTTGGTAAGATGAAACAATGAAAAATAGAAAAGTTTACCAAAGTCATTGTACATCAAAGTGAGAGACCAATAGAGTCATACTGGAGAGTACTGTGATCATTGTGTTTAATGTGGTTCTACAAGCTTCTGACTAATAGCGAGTATTCAGTCTTTGTTCTGTGACCATCTTCATAGTAAAGGAAACTTTTTTCTCTCCATTCACACTTTTTTCTCTCCAAAAGATATATTAAACTGGCTCCCCACTGAAAAACCTGCATAGACTGAGAAAATTTACATAGCTAAAAAAAATCCATACTATTCTACCAGCCTTAGGAAGAACAGTGCAGCCCAGTTCATCCAAACTTTACAGAAACAGGTCTGGTCAGATATGCAACTGTTGTGGCAAACGAGCATGAATAAACCCGTCTAAACACATATCTTGCCAGCAGCTTTCTGAAATTAATCAAATGGATTTTCAGAGTTATGTCAGGCCAAGGGAAGAGTTGTAACTGATTAAATAAATACAGAGCAGACTAAGAATTGACAGATAACTTTGAAGTACCTAATGAGGAGGATGTGATGTAAGGAGATGCCTGTAAGCTGTCATTGATATACTGTAACCTTTGTTCACTTATGAACACAGACAGACAAAAACAATTCCTAAACAGAATAAGTCAGAAAAAAATGACTGTCATCAAATCATCCACTTTTTAGTCAATCTAATCCTGTTCATGATGGTAAGAGCATGAACCCTACCCTAGAGGTCATCTTAGATTGAAAGTCACCAATCAACATGGTATGTATGCCTTTGGATTGGGGGTATTACAAAATCTCTACTAAAGGACAAGAGTAGAATATAGGACAAAAGAATAATAACTTGTAATAGATCGATTTATCAGTCTAAATTCAGCATAATTTATTTTTCTATATTTAACAGGTTAAATATGAGCATGCCACTTACCTTCTTAGTCTTGACAGTGGACTGACAGCAGTCTCCTCCATCATAGTTGCAGAAGGCCCTGTTGTTGACTGGATCACAGTAGTTGTCTCCCATAAATGGCTATTGAAGGAAGAGAAGCACGCAGAAAGAGTGAAACGACAGAGCAAAAACCAGAAACCTCTCATCACCTTGTTTAAGGCCTAAAGCTTTGTTCTGTTCGGCCCTTGAGCATTTTGAGGTCTTTAGAAGTATCTGAATGAATTTGCTGATGAATCCAATACATTAAATTTTCCCCATTCTTCAATGTCACTATTTCAGCCCTTAGTCAGCTAGACCCGTAAATCAAATCGAGACACCATAAACCATAATCAGCACAAAACGCCCCAGTAAGGTGATTTATTGGGTTGGCCCCGCCCTCAATGCTTGGGTTACCCATCAGGTTATCCAGTTGGACTCAGCTCAACAGATTGCTTAATAGCTTCATGAAACAAAGCTATATACAAAGATTTTTGAAAGAAACACATAGTGTAGTATGTGGAAATTACCGAAAAAGGTTGTTGTAGGACTAATTATATTTTCTATTGCTGACTGCAGTTACAAATGCATTTCATTACATAGTTACCAGATCATATTTAGTCTAGGAGTAGGATATAATTATCTAAATTGTTCCACTTAATGATCAGTTGCACAAGAAGCCCGTCTTCACCTATACTTTCTATGTTTTACTTGTGCAGTGTCTGCCAATTCATTTTCTGTCTATAACAATTTAGCCAAGTACAGCTCATAAAACTTTATGTTCTACCTTTAATGTTTCACAGTCCACAGGAGGTTAAAGAATTAAAATATATCAGAGGACTATATTGCTCAGGTCTTGCACCAACCTCACATCCTTTGATGCAATGGAGCAATTCTGGAGGAGGATACCATTTCAGTCCCATCGAGCAGACTATACTCTGAAAGACAAGAAAACACGTGTTTGTTCAGTTAATTAAGAAATATTGCTGCTTTCAGTGATTTCAAAACTGTTCACAGGCACACCTCCAAAATTAACATGAAGTTGCAATAAGATGCCTGTAAGCCTGAGTCTGGGATGGGGGTTTAAGACAGAAAGAAGCGTGTTGTTTATTGCATAAGTAGGATAGTATAGTTTGTAATTAAAAGTGCCATCCACTGCAAAGTCCTGGCTGATCTCAGGTGATCCAAATCCCAAACCTACCATGTTCCAATATCTCCCAAAGTTGACACGCTTTTCTTTTGTTGCTGCAAACTAAGGTATTTTCTATTTCAGTACAGTCAGCGAATCAATGTAAAATATAGATCTCGGCCCGAAGGTAGCGAGAAAGAACAACAACAACAGGGTCTGAGGACAACAGAGCTGTGTGAGTAATAGATTAGTTATATAATGT
>CAEGAE010030972.1:0-24588 GCA_903067095.1 Girardinus metallicus | reverse complement strand
CCCTGCGACAGACTGGTGACCTGTCCAGGGTGTACCCCGCCTCTCACCCGGAACGTAGCTGGAGATAGGCACCAGCACCCCTCCCGACCCCATTAAGGGACGAAGGGTGAACAGAAAATGGATGGATGGATGGATCACTTAGACCATTATTTCAAGAAGGTGACAATGTATATAAATATAAATATATATAATAGTTTTGTCTATTTTTATGCAAATGTTTTTTGTACTAAAACAGGAGGTGTAATTTTTAAACTTCGCTCAAATGATTCCTTTTGTAACAGCTTTGAAGTCAAACCATTCCATAAATTAAATATTAATCTGATTTATTGAGTCCAAAAGCAGCTTTTAGGATCATTGATAGGATTATTGGAGCACCACTGGTAGCAAAACAGGCCCCACAGCATGATGCTTTCACCACCATGCTTGACAGTTGGTACAGCATTTTAAAGCAAACATAACTCCTTCAAACATATTACCTACAGACTTCAGTCCAGCTAGAAGCAGGAGGCTGCAGATGACTGAAACCTGGACAACTCTAATTTATGGAAGTTAAAAATGAATCATTTCAACCAGCCAACGTATGTGATATTCATCCCAATGTAAACCTCTCATCAGCACTGAATGTAAGCTGCTGCTGCTGCTGCTGCTGCTGCTGCTGCTGCTGCTGCTGGTGGTACCTGTTCTGCGATGTAAAAAGTCTTGCTGTTGGTCTTCTGATGGAGCCACATGCACCGGTACGTCTCTCCAATGATGGGGTTGTACGGCTTCTTCAACCCCTGTGGATTAAAGCAAAAGCGTGATTCAGCAAAACAAAATAAATATAATAAATAAAAAAATACACAGAAGCGAGTCAAACTGACCTTTGGCTTTTTGTAAAATCCAGAGATATACCATTTCACCACCTTCTTCATCCGGTTATAGGCATTCTCTTCAACTGCAGCTCTGGAAGGAGAAACATCGACTTCTACCTGAGCCATGTTGTCGTAACAACCACATCTTCTCCATTGACAGTGCATTTATTGAACAGAAAACAACAGGAAGCCCTTACTCGGACAGGAAGTCTGCGTGGTAGTAGTAGTCGGACAGCTTGTCCAGGAAGGATCTCGGCTCCAGGATGAAGGTGGGCAGGACGACCTTGGACAGATCCATGCCTGGCCGCACCTGCTTCAGCAGAGTCCAGATCAGAGACTTATTCTCCTCGGATACGGTCTCCGTCTGTGCAGCCTCGCCGGCCTGAAACGGAGCAAGTCGACGATTAGCTAAAACATCCACAACCAAAACCGATTAACTGTAATGTGTCAACACTAAATCCCACTGAGGCTGCTAAGTCTCTTGTCAATGTGAAGGTTTCATTGAGCTTACACCAAGTGTTTCATTTGCACGCTGATAGACTCTCAGAAAGGAAATGAGAGTTAGCACTTTCACACTTGCCATCGTCTGTCAGATACTATGATCACAGACTGACATGTTGCTAAAAAGGAGTCTTTGTATGATTCTACAATTCAAGATTGAGATGAAAATGGTTGAAATCCTTTGAAGACATAATGAAAGTTTAATGTAAAGCCGTACCTCCCCCAGCTCTTCGTGCGACTGCTCCATGTACGGGGTTTCCCGCAGGTGCTCGTTGGGGTCCAGGTCGATGTACGAGTCGTCCTGGCGCTCCGACGTGTCGCTGTCGCTCTCCTCGCTCTTCTCCAGGCCCTCAGGGTCCGACTCCTCGTGGTCCTGTTCGCCCTCCCGGTCCGACTTGTCCGAGTACAGGTCCGGGTCTTTTAGGTGGTCGCTGTCGTTGAACCTGAGACGAGACGGTTCGGGTGTTAAGGGAAACAGATTCGCCAAGTCAATAATCAGTAAGTGGATCCGCTGGATTCTTTCATTGTCAAGGATAAATGGTTTTCAAACTATTTTGTAAGAATGTAAGTGCAGACTAAAGCTGATATTTGTTGTAAAGTCAACTCTATACGAGTCTCTCTGTCCAGTAGTGTAGGCCGTGTGCGCTAACTGGTGCTGCTCACTGGAAGCCGTGTATGTTGTGGGCTCTGAGGAGGCTGTAGAAGTTAATGGAGTGCTCTCCACCGGCGGACACTGTGCTCATGTCCTCCTTCCCCTCCCGGATCATGGTCCTCTTCAGCAGGCTGGAGCACTTCAGGGCCAGCTCCAAGGCGTCCATCCAGCATCGACCTGAGTGAAACCGTCCCAATTACACACCCACACGTCAGGAACAAAACTGCACAAGGTGCTACACTAAAAAAACAAAGCAACTTAATTTTGGATTATCGTAACTCAAATAAATATGTTTTATATCCCTTCCTGGAACGGTTTTCCTCAATACGGGATTGTGGAATAAGTGGAATGTAAAGATTTAACAATTGCAAAATAGAGGTGTGTGACCAGAGGAATTAGTTGTTCTTCAGAATCAGATGAAAACAATTGCATGATGGACATAGTGTTAACTTTCATAGGATCTTTTAGATCTTTTAGATAAAATATTCAAGTCTAAGTGTACGGTTCTTACTGTATTTATAGATTCATAGTGATGCAGAAAAGGCATAACTTTTCACTTTTTTGGACAAATCCATGACATTGTTTTCCATTAAGCATTTTATGTTAGTGCAGTTCAACATTTTATGCTACCCAAAAATTTGAAATAAAGTATTTATTGGTTTTTTATAGCTCTTCCTATCAAAAGCAACAAATAGATTTAGATTTCTGGAAAAGTAACCTAAATCAGTTAAAAACTAACAAAGGTCAGAATCTGTCCGGTGATTATCAACTTAAATATGTTTTCTTGCAAGTGTTCAAATGTTCAAAAGGTAGACCCAATGACCCTTACTGGTTGAAATAATGTTCCAGTTTGACTCGTTCCAGCACCACGGAGAGAGACTCTGTGGAGCAAGACGGAACGGCTCTCCATGTTTCAGCACCATGGACAGCATAATAAACGCTGTAATTCCTCCTGTTTTCTCTAAACCCCTAGAGCACAGGCTCCAGTCCTCGATGCCACTGTCCTGCAACTTTTAGATGTGCCTCTGCTGCACCACACCTGACTGGAATAATTAGGTCATTACCAAGGCTCTGGAGAACTGATCTACACAAGGCGGAGGTAGTTCAGCCATTTCATTCCAGTGTTTTGTACTTGTGACGCATCTAAAAACTGATGGACAGCGGCTCCTGAGGACTGGAGTTTGACACCCCTGACCTGGAGAGATTGCACTAAAACAACATTAAATGTAGGTAAAAAATAATATATTTTGGGTAAATCCTTATTTAGCTTAGTTAGTTCAAAAAAAAATAAATTTTCTTGTATTTTTATAGTTTTTATAGCATCTTTTTTCCCCACACTCACTCACATAAAAGTCCCATTTAAACACACTGAAGTTCGAGGTTCTGACAAAACAAAATGGGCAAAAGTTAGAGCAGTGTGAAGACTTTTGCAAATGGCCGTGTGGATTTACTTAGAGCACAGAAATATTTACTCCATGGTTGGCTTGTCACAATAAATTTTGCAGGACGATAAATTGTCCCTGAAGTTATTGCGATTAGCAATAATCCTGTAGTTTTGAGAGCTTTTCCTACTAATATAAAGATAATGGCAGACGTTAGTAAGTTCTAACAAACTTTCATTTTGTACGTAACACTCCACATTGCCACTGGAAGACAAAAATCTACAGCGAAATTGCTTTTTTTGAATTGTTCTTCAAAAAATATGAAATCCTCAGAATGGTAATTATTCAGCTCATTTTATTTAATCATGCGATTAATTGGTTCGTTTCTTAATGCGACAGGCTTTCTGAAGACAGCATCGGGTTAGGTCTGTTGGTTTACTTTAGCAATGGCGTCAGAGATTGACGTGTGAATGACAGTCCGTCTCTCACCATCAGACTCTGATGCGGCGCGGAAGATGAGGTGGCTGCTGGGTAACGGCTGCGTGATGGAGCCCACCGCCTCTCCCTTAGGACCCTGAGGACAGAAACGGACAGCGTGTTGAAAACAATTGCAGAGCTCCAGGCTGACGTGACGGACCACGTCACTTCTGAGATCCGGGCGCTGACTCTTTGACAGATTCTCATTTCAGTTAATATGTTAGCACTACTTTCTGTTTAATTTGATCCTCAATACGAACCACAGTGGATGTGTCAATTATGCAAACATGAGAGGGCTCAGAGTGGGCAGATGCAGGATGAGCGAGAAGCTAAATTTGGTGGTGCGGCTAATGAACAGCGGAGCAGGGCAGCTCTCTTCAGAACGAGGAAAAAAACCAAACAAACAAAAGAAAAAAAAAAACGCTGGAGAGCTTTCGTGGTCAGTGATGAATAAGTAATTACAGCTGGAGTGGCCCCATTGAGAACCAGGGACTGTGGAACAAACGGAGTGCGGGGGCTGCCAAATATGTAAATGGCTTCCTGGACAAATCATTTTCTTTTGTCGGTCCTAAATTACAGCAGGATGCTCTTATAATTATGACTTAATATCCACATCTGGGTTTCAAAACTCAACCAGGTTTCTTTCTCTTTTTTTTTTCCCTCTGGAGGTGGACAAGCAGGAGGACATTTAAAAAAAGCAACTGCTCTCGTTTTATTTGTGGTTTTTCCACTTGAAAACTTTCTCCCATCTCTTAGAATTGTCAGCAACAAACGCTTCAGTTGTATAAAATTGTGAATGTATAGAAAAGCACTTTATAAGTGTTAGGCAAGGTGGAGGAAGTGTTATGCTGTGGGCCTGTTCCATAAGAACCTGATTGTTAAAGCAGCATCATTAAAGGGGCAGTATTATGTGTTTTCCAGGCACATGTAGCCATATGTTTTATAACACAATCAAGAAACTATGTTAGCTTCAATTGTTATACAAAATGCTGTATATATCAAACATGACTTAAAAGAAACTTTACTTCCTAATTTAACGCCTTGAAATTGGGCCTCTGTCTCTTTAAAAATTTCTGCTTTTTCTAAAACATAAAGCATAAAACATAAAGCTTCAAAAAAGGCTATTTTACACGATACTGCCCTTTTAACTCTTTGAATTAAAAGATTTTTTTTTTTTGTGTAAAAAATAGTTTGAATCTACCAGAAGTTAAGTGTATCTGCTGGGTGTTCTGACCTTCACCGCCCAGATGGACTGCTCCAGCGGGTGAAAGAGCTTGAAGCAGAAGCCGTCCTTCTTGGACGGCCTCTCGATGAGCTCGCAGGCGTTCAGCAGCACCGTTCCCACCCACTGGCCGTTTTTGTGAGTCTTGTATATGAGGAGGACGCCCGGCTTCAGCACGCACCACAGCTTGGTCCAGCTCTTCAGCGTGCCTCGGATCTGCAGACGGAAACGTGTCAACCTGAAGCTTTTCCCGCTTGGATGGAAAGACGGAGGGGAAAAAAAGGTGAGGCGGCCCCACCTTCAGCCAGTCGGCCATGACGATAACAGAAGGGTCTGTGATGGTGCTAAGCAGCTCCTTGGTTGCCCTCTTCTTCTCTTCTCTGTAGTTTTTCTTCTGCACCTGCAGAGAAAAAGGAAGGACACATATTTGTTGTTTGTTTCACACATTATTACACCGTGGCACAATCTGAACGAGTGTCGGACGTGAAATAAGAACAAACGGTCCCTGATTATACAAGACACACCCTGAATGAAAGTAGCCTCTGAGAATTAGGATCCGGATATGTGGGACTTAAGCTGCTTTAGAGCGTTCTCACCTTGAGGGACTCCTTCTTGGTGAGCTTTCCGCCAGACGCTGGCACATCCTTATCTGAGCCATTGTACAGCTTGGTTTCAGACTTGGGAGAAAAAAAAAGAAAAAGAAAAAGAAAACATAACATGTTTATCTCAAAAGACATCCCATCTGCTTCTGTACAGTTTCTACAACTCCATAGAAAATTGGTTGGTTTCTGTAAACCGCTCTGAAAATGATGGATGTTTTTACATTTTTCTACAGTAAAAAATCTAAATGCTATCTTTATTTTAGATGAAAATCATTATTAAAATAGAATGCCTGAACACAAACGAAAAAAAATCAACAACATAAGAATCGTTTTAGCAACCATACTTGTTTGAAAAGGAGTTAAAAGAAGTTTACTGTTCTACTATTCTACAACGTATCCTTAAAACAAAATACATGTGACAGTAAAAAATGGGTTTGACTGGCAACCTCAAATAAAATGAGGTTTAAATCCCATTTCAGACATGAGATTGGGGTGAGAAGTTTATCTGGTCCGAAGTTTGCTTAAAATGGTCCAGTTAAAGTCCAGACCTACGTCTTTACAAGAGTCTGAGGCAAAGCTTAAAGATTTACGTTCACACACATGCAACAAAAGCATGCCACACTTTTCAGATTTGTTTGGGTGAACTTCACTGAAATCTTAACTGGATTTTGAAATCACAACACTGCAAGAACACAAACTCTTTTAAAGTATTTTAAGTCTAATTCCTAGTGCAAATATCTCTGTGCATTTGAAATAAGACAAAAATAACTTATAAGTAACTTTGCAGCAAATTACATGAGCTTGTTATAAATCAATAATTCCACAAGACGTTTTCCCCATCTAATACTTTTTCATCAATATTCACTTAAAACAATCTCCTACGTCTTGCTGAAAAATTACTCGCAAGTTCATTTTGTGTCACTTCAAATGTATTTGCTCTAGACACCAGTCCAAAAATACTCGGTAAGACTTTTGTGTTTTTGCAGTGAATGAAGCATAGAGACATGAGTTGCTCCTGTAAATATTTCATTCTGCACATAGAAGCAGACGAACTAGAGCTGCTCAACAGTGGCGGTGTGTGATGCATGAGTCATCTCAGCTGAGTATAACGCTGCTGATGCAAGACCGGGAAAGTAAAAAAGAAAAACAACAAAGTTTTTCTTTTCCTTCCTCGTATTTAATGATTCTCAACACAACGAAAACAGTAAAGAGCACAGTTTGGTGTTATGAGCCATCGTGGCTCATAACATGAGTTTTTGTCTTCTTACCTTGCTCTTTGATATGGAATTCGAATCCTCTTTCAAAGGCAGAGGAAGAAGGTCCTCCTTTACTCTCTCGAAACCTGAAAAGAAAGTAAAGAACAAAGAAAATGTTGACGCTCACTTTTGCTGCAACTCGTCAAAATTCATCGGAAGATTCGGACTAATGTTGCGTCTCTAGAAATGTCAAACAGCGTCGGCAGAACCGTGTGCTGAGGGAAACTTGGCTTTCACTTCGGCGAATTCTCATTCCAATTAGTGAGTTTCTAACCAATTCCCAAAACCAAACAACGGCTCTCCCGCTGAGAGCACAGCGGCCGGCGACGGGGACGCCTGGGCCTGTAAATATTTTATGGTTTCTTTTTCCCATAACCCCAGGACTCCGGCACTCTGCCACGAGCGCAGAGGAAGCCCTGCAGAGGCTCATTTTCAAATGTCAAGTTTGTGATATGGAACAGAGCCCAGAGGAGGAGTGATGTGCAGAAAATTATTCAAGACACAAATCACTGGAGAATACGTTTGTTTTCAGTAAAGTCACCAGATTATGTGGGGAAAGATGCCATTGCACCAATAAGTCGTCTGAATTAGACAATTTACCCTGAGGTGTAATCAGCAGGTCTACTCCCTGGCCTCAATCAGGAGGTTAACTGTTTGGCCATTGATTTGTACTGTCTTGGAAACTAACAATGGCTTGATTAAAAGAACACTGCAGCATCACTTAGGTTTGTAATGTTGCATCTAAATGAACAGATTTCTGAAACAACATTCCTTTGAAAGTAAAAATGTTGTAAATCAGCAGAAATACTTCAAACTGTTGAACACAGCAGTGGAAGGTTAATGGTTTGGATGTGGTTTGCAGTCAAACAGGCAGAAAGTATGGGTGGGTGCACCGATCAATCGGCACAGACTTTCTTAATTTCAGGTCACTGGCGATTGACTGATTCTTACCCACTAGAGAATTTTTTATTTCTTCAAAAAAGTTACAAATCCAGAGACTTTTTTCTGTGCTATTGAAGACTTTGGCAACAGTGTTTTTTTTTTGTTTTTTTTTTATTGGTATTGGCTAAAATCGTAATCGGTGCACCCCTAGTAGAAAGCCAAAGCAACTACTTTTACAAAAGAAGCTGAAATAAAAGTGCTCTATAGTGCAATCAAAAATGGTCAACATTTTTGATTTTTGCCACTTCTCTTACCAGAAACTTGTTTTAACTTCAACCTTTCTCTCCTTAAATTTTATTAACAATAAGAATAAACTCCTCATCTCAATTAAACTTTAGTTCAGATCAGTTCTGTCTCTTCATTATTTATGAGGAACATGGCAGATTTTGATAGAAAATTTCCATTTTTCAATACTTTTTAAACAAACTGTAGTTTTAAAACTTTTTGACTAAAATCTACCAAAGACCCAAATAAATAAATGGTTGTTATTAAATACTATGTTACAATATCACAGTAAAACTTTGATTATGATTATGCTATTAAATTTTGGCTAAATTGAATTTATGTTTTAACTAGCAAACAAAAATATTACATGTAATCCAATAGCCAAATTCAACCTGAGACGCCTAAAGATACAACCTTTACTGTTAACCACATTATGCTTCCACGGCAACACATAACATGAAGACTTTATTGCTTTTTAACTGGTTATAAACTTTCAATAGTTTTATTAGGGCAGATTTTCTCAGACAGCAGCTCTGATATGAAATTTTAAACTAATTAGCTCACCAGAATCACTCCCTTGACCTTTCGGATGTTACTAGGAGTTAAAAATATTACCTTGGCTCAGTATCAAAGGCTAAGTGAGGAAGTAGGAGGAAATCTCATACCAAGTTAAAAGTAAGTGAATAAAAACACATTTCCTGGTTTTTATTTTCCATTTTACCAACTCCTGTGACCTCCGAGAAATACTCCACCTGAGGAAGAAGGACGGCTGCTGCAAGGACTTCCTAAGGGCAGAGTCTCCCAGTGTGAGAGCAAAACTCTGCCTTCTCCGCCTCTTTCTCCAAAATCAATACTTTGTGCTTTTTTTTCCCTTCACATCAATGCCAGATCAACAAGAAACCGAGCATGACCTTCAACATGCCAATTGGCGTTTCCGTCTTAGCATCAGCAGCGAATATTTTCAGCATGAACAGTCCTTTCTATCCAAAGCTGCATGTCTGATGTGCTCGGACAAAAACACCACACGGTGTTTTTATCAGGTAATCTACAAATTCACTCAATAAAAAAAACAAAACAAAACAAAAAAAAAAACATTTCTTTGCTTTCAAAATACAATAAGTTTAACAAATTTAAAATTGAGTCTTATTGAGAAATTTTTGTTCAATATAGAATCTGCCAGTCAGAGCTTAAATATGTAAAGAAATGAAATAAAGATGGTCAAATTTAATGAAGTCTCATTAAAAAGGCAAAATAAAACAGAGATAGTCCTTTATCTTGGCGCCAATCAATCTTAATAGACATTTATATTTTATAATATAGTGAGCACCACGTCCCATTGACTGAACGTGCAAATAGAAGGTGAAAAGGGGTGAATGTTCATCTGTAAGCCTTCAGTTGTGGGTGAGTCACGCGGCACCAGACTGTAGCCTATATCTCTTTAAGAAAATGGGAACAACAAGAACCTCTGTGACAGATCAGATGAGGGGGAAGAAGGGAGACCAACTGGAATGCAACGGTACAGGAGCAGCAGAGAGCGCACCATGCTGCTAGGCTGGATGTTTTCCACATCCATTACCGGCCTCATAAGGTCAGACCCCAGTCCATGTGCCTTACCCGGGTTGTTGGAGAGCAAATATGGCACAAGACAGCAAACGTAAAGCAATGCATGTTAAATATTTACACGTATTCAAATGTTATTTGTCTCGTTAGACATATTGGGCACATTTAGCATACTGTGGGAGTATGATAACCCACAGTAGCATACAGGTTATCACATTACTGATAACCCACATGCCACTCACACTATAGAAGCTAACCTTAGCATTGTTGCTAATTTCAGCATCAGTACCCCCGATTTGGGTCCGATCACAGCTTAAATTACCCTTAGCATTTTAGGTAATTTTAGCTCATGCACATCTTGCATAGCAAATGGAGTAAGTCAGTGTTAGTCACTATGCTAATGGTTCCCCAGATGCTAATGACTACATTAGCATCATCTGAAATGAACACTGTTGCTCATTTCAGCAGCAGAATGCTGAATTTCAGACACACACACTTTGGCAGGCCCCTTTTAAATGTCTTCAAAAATGTTCTAATTGCATTTTAATGTTTATTCTCTCTGCATTGAGTTCTTTCTAGTACAAAAACATGTGTGTAAGATATAATTTGCTCTCCCCAGAAGTATTCAGTGCAGTTTCACCGAGGTGATTTGTCAATATTTTGTAATCTAGTAAAAAATGTACATGTATTATATATGTATTATTTTCTACCAAGTCTAATTTTTGAGAGGTAATGGTCCATCCAGGCAAGATAGAGAGACGTCAGGGTCGTAGGAAAGGTAATTTTCTGCTAGGTAGTGCTTGGACCCCTGTGGTAACTGCCTGCAGTTCTAGTTTTATTTAAACTTTTACAGAGCAATTGAAATTTCTAATGGAAACACAGCTAATGATGTTAAGTGAGAATTTCTCAGTGTGTGCTCTATTCATCCTAAAAATGTTGCAACAAGTTGAGATCAGGACTCTGTTCTTCCACACCAAACTCAATCACTCATGTTGTTATGGTAACTTGCTTTTGGTGACAGTAGGCAGCCATTTTGGAACAGGAAGAGGTATCCCCAAACAATTCAACAAAGTAGGAAGGATAAAATTATTCCAACTCCTGAAAAATATCCCCATAATATAATGCCCTCAGAAACACAAGTGCCGTTTCCCTGGGCAACAACCAAAACCAGACTCGTCTGTTGAATCTACATCAAACCTGAAGTATGGAGGTATGTAGATATTGACACAGCTGAAAGTTGCAATTAGCTAATAAAAAATGAAACATATTTAGGTGTTGAGTTTTATATACCTGTAGTCATGGAAGGGGTTGGACAACTGAATTCTACGATGTTGAGGACTGGCCCATCACGTTCAACAACATATTATAAATCACGTTCTGAATGCTGCATCTTAGTAGTCCTTTCTGATTACACACTTCTATGCTTAATATATTTTTGGATATGAAAACAGTCTCTGCCGCTCTGTCGTGCCTCTTAAGACGGGACGTTCTCGCCCCAGCCATTAAGCCCTTCAATTCATCAGCCCATCACTGTACTTCACAAACAGAAAGAAGAAAAGAAATTAAGTGAATGAAGCATTAAATTGGTCGTGGGCTCTTAGTAAGAGAAAAATCAATTTTCCTTCAGATGGAGGGATATTTTAGGCATGGATGTCTGAATGGGAGAAGGTGCAATAGCTTGTATTTCCATGGTGGCAGTTTTGCGTGGATTGATCTATTTATATTTTTAGTGAGGCTAAATGTATATGTACCACCAGGTAACTGTTATGAAAAGGCACATTGTAAAACAAAATAAAAGCAAAACTCAAAGTCATGTAACCAATAATTGGATTCATGTCCAAGTGAATAGTCAAGGCAGGAGTAATACGACTCAGCCTGATTTCCCATGTCCGATTCTTACCAAACATCTTCAACATAGGGTTCTGGACATGTGCCTTACCCAGAAACTAAAACATGACAACCTAAAAAACAAGAACAGCAGCGCAACAACTACAGTGTAGGTAAACTTCTGCCTGCTCCAGAGGTTTACGTACACAGAATAAAAAACCAAGAAATTTTCTCACTGTTTGAAGTTAAGTTAGATGAAATACTGTTTTCTTATTTCATACAATGGGAAAGTCAAAAGAAATAAGCCAATATATCAGAAAAAGGATCAATTATACACAAGGATAGTCGCGATGGGAATGTCCAGCCATCATAACACGCAGGAGACTGGTTCTGTAACCTAGAGATGAATGTGTTTGGGTCCAGAATGTGCAGAAAAAAGAGGAAGCTAAAATGCTCCCCCCCCCAAAAAAAAAGAAGAAGAAAAGAACGAGACCTTCATATTTGGAGACATTTTCATCTGATGAAACTAAAGTGGAACTGTTTGGACAAAATAACCATTTTAGCATTTGGAGTTAAAAACGCGGGACCCTTGTACCATCCTAACTGTGTGGTACGGGGGTGGCGGCATCATGCTGTGGGGCCGTTTTGCTGGTGCACTTCATGAAATAGGTGGCATCATGAGGACTGAACATTATGTGGGAATACTGAAGCAACTTCAGTCAGGAAGATTTTTTTTAAACTTATAATTTAAGACAAATTACAGTTTTTGGGAACTTGCAATTAGTTATCAAAGATTTTCTAATGTAATTTTTCCCCGCATTAAAGGGAATAAATGCAGGAATTTTATGTGAATTTCCACGATTGCAGAAAACCGGAAGAACTATCAAGACAATGTGGCAAAGTCATCTTAGAAATGACTCCCCAGAATCAAAGTGAAATTGACAATTCAGTCTAAACCCTTTAGAAAACCTGTAGGTGTAAGATGATGAGAGGAGAATATAAGACAAGGGATTTTTCAGACGCCAACAAGCTTCTGTGAGTTGCAGATGAGGAGAGGTGTGGGAGTACAACACAAAAACAAAAAAACAACCTGTCGTGGAGCTCAAAAGACAAATCAAAGACAACAAGCACACAAGTGGGTTAGCCCAACCTGCCTGCTCCAGTTATCTCCTTCAGAGGCTCTTGGCGCTGCCGTTTGGTAGCTGGATGTCAAAAATTAAGATAAATGGAGCCGAGGCTGCAGGAGGAGAAACACTATGACTCAGAGACGCTGTCTTGAAGTCTGGGAGATTTGTATAGCTGGAGGTGGTACTTTAGTGGAGGAAAGGAGCCGGCTTTCGACCAAAAAGGTCGCCAGAGTAAATCTCCAGCCATGGCTTTCAACGCCTGCAACCAAGTCGGCCTTAAACTCCGAGACTTAAAACGGCAAACACGAGAGGAAAGAGTTAGCAGAGTTACCAGGTCATGCAGGAGTCATGAATATTGCATCCGTCTGTGGCTACAAAACAAGATTTGTGCACAGTCAGCCTTTACTGGGTTTCACTAAAGTTAAAAATAGTTGTGGGGAAAGGTGGAACAGGGGACGCGTTCCCTCTCTGGGAGCGCTGTGCGGTTGCCAGCTGTCCGCCTCCGTGCTCTTTTTCACCAGGATGAACAAAAGCAAAGATCACTGAAAGCCATTTTACAAATGAATGGTAGGCTGATTTAATCCTTCGCTTACCGTCGGATTAAATGCACTTAAAAATAATTTTTTAAAAAAAGAAAGAAAATGAGGATTATCACAGCACTTTCCGTGAGGAATGGCTGGAACCCGACGTAAAGCCCAACCGAAGTAGACGAGTTGTCCATTACCGGCTTGCACAAGCTTATTTAACTCTAATTCAAAACTATGAAGAGAATATGCAGCAAAACGGAAAATTCCCATTTTTTTTCGATTCAGTAAACACATTCAAGCGAACGTTGTTATGAACTATGCTTAATGTTTAGCTCTTTCTTTTTTTTCCCCGTAAAACAGAGGTACAAACATGTATTCATGCTGCGAAAGTCAATGTTTGCTAGATTTAACTATTGTACAAATATGAACTTGATTTAGTTAAAATCCCAGCAAAGAAAAATAAAATGGGTAAATTAAACCTTAACTGAAAAGTCTTAGATTATATCTAATTTAAGCTGATTTTCCCAACTTCATACTTAAAGTCACAACAACTTTAAATTCACTTTGAGTGACCGCTTCATGAGGGATGTGGGGGAAAAAAATGATAAAATGCCTCAATTCCTAAAGTTTTTCCCCCAATCAGCAGCAAAGTATGTCACTTTTCAGTATAGTTGCTTCAGATGGCAAAGAGGAGTTCACCCTGTTTGACTCATTATTAGCTTTACTACAGATTCAGATTATAGATGTGGGAGGATTGTTGGACAGCAACAAAGTAGTAAAACACAGCGTTCTGAGAAAACTCTCCCCACCATAGAGCAAATCCTGCAGTAGAAATCAGTCACGACCACAAGCTGAACTACTAAAAGACTCTGCGGCGCCCCGCGGCCCGAGGAGCACACCCACCTGGAAGTGAGATGGGCGACAGCTCGTTATAGCCCCCGAAGGAGGCGTTGCGGATGAGCTTGCGTCCGTCCGGGTGCGGAGGTCGAAGCGACGCCGTCCCGCCGCACGTGGAGAACCGCCGGCGGTTCAGCAGGCCCTCCTCCTTCATCATGAGGCCGGCACGGAGCTCCCTCAACAGGGGGGGAGCAAGACACGAGGAGGAGCGAGGGAAGGGAGGAGGGGGCGGGAACGCTCTGGGGCGGAAGGTCGGAAGGTGATTGGGAATCCAATTCCCTCTAGTGTGCGAGTGAAGCGGTGGAGGAGCACAACACAAAAACACACGCAGGCTTTGAATCAGTGCAGCCGACTGGCCCCCTCTCCCTCACACACACACTCTCTCTCCCTGCTATGAGAGGGGAGAGGCTTTAAGTACTTAATAAGGAATAAGCCGAGCCCCGCCTACTCCCTGTGCTCCGGATGGGAGGGGAGCCGCATCCTGACTCGATGTGTTCCGTGTCTCGTCTTCCTCTGCTGCTGCATTTCTCCTCAGGAGTTTCTAATCGGCCCCTTTAGACGTAAAGGAACACTTCACTGCTTTCCCAGATGATCCATGTTTTCTAAACATTAAACTAAGATGCCTGTTTTCTTTTTGTTGTTTTTTTCCAATGGCGGCTGTAAAAGCGGAGCATCTTTTTTTTTTATTGCAGTAGTAATCAGTCACATCACGGATATTGTGGATTCATATCCGTGCCTTTCTGTCCTGCTTTTTATCTTCGAACGTCGAAGCGAAGATGACAGAGGATGATGAGAATGAGGCAGAATCAAAAGCTCCACGACAGCTTGGACTCCCCAAAAGCTCCCAACGCTCTCACACGTTCCCAGATTTCATCCCAGACTCAAAACTGCCAAATTTTATCGCGATATATGGACATAAAACAATCCCCTATTTCTATTTATTTTCCTTTCACGGAACTAGATCTACTTGTAATCTGCTGATGAGATGGGGGTTTTTGTCATTTCTTCCTAGTTACTAGTTAGCTTGGCGTTTTATATCTAACCTATAAATCAATCAAGTTCTACGAAGGCTGCCTAACTCAAAGGATGAATCTGTGTTGCATCAACACGTCAGACATTATGGCAGAAAACCGATTTTGCAGCTAGCAGCATTTTGCTAAGACACAATTTGATACTGTTTAGTTGAATCTATAAAAAACACTAAAGATAATCAAATTTATTTAGGATTTTAGCTAAGGATGCACCAATCCGCATTTTTCAGTCCTGATACCAATATCTGAGCTTTTGTATCAGCTGATAACAAAAAAACTGAGTTGAACTGATTTTATTATTTTTTTTTTTTTTTTAACACAGTACAAATTTAGTGCATAATTCTGTACCAGTGCAGCACATTTAAATACACCAATGCCTTAAACAAGCATGGTCAAACATATAAAAACAACTTAAATTGGTTCAGTCAGTCAGTTGTATAACAGATGGTGTTAAATGAATAATAAAGAAACAGAAACTGGCAAAAACTATAGGTTGACTACCTAAAATAAACTGCAACAAACCTTCCTTCAAATGGTTCAGAAAGAGCAATTAGGATTTTGAAATATAACGTAAAATAAATAATGAAGCAGAATGTGGCTCAACGCACAGAGCAAAGAATTAGACTGAATAGATCTGCTCTTGTGGATCGGGCACACTGTCACTGATACCTGATCTAGAAGTTTTTTAAATATCAGGACCAACACAGATGTTGGATCAGTGCATTTCTAGCTGTAGCTGCACAGACTTTATGGCAAAGAAGTAACTTTGTAGCCAGCAGAATGTTACAAAGGCACAACTTGATATTTAGTTAAATTTGTAAAAAAACAAACAAAAGAAAAAACCCTACAGTTAATCAAGTTTAATTAGGGCTTCAGCATCAGTGAAGCGATTTCCAAAGAGCTACTTTCTGATAACTTACACATTTACACCTTTAGAAACTTCATTTTGTTGTATTCATAATTCCCCAGACTTTGATGACGTGGGTTAAAAATGGCCAAGAACGCACAGATTTGACAAGAATCTTACTGTATGTGTAGTTTCTGGCGCTATTATCCTGATAAATAGCAGTGAAATGTCCCTAATGAGGGGTGTGTCCTTCTGTAATCCTAAAGGTCAGTAGCTGCTGTGAGGTCAGGGGTCATCGGGCAGCACAAAAACAAGCACAAAGCTCTGTTAAAGACAGAAGGAACTATTTGCCTTTATCTGGGATGAGAAAAGCCTTGAACCTTATCTTCAAAACCCGATCTGTAAGGAAGAACATCTACAACGCTGCCATCTTCTTTCCAATCAGCTGACCTGCCCTGTTTATTGTTGTGACTTCAACCTGTCTAAAAGCTCAGAGCGTCCCGCTGGCCTTTTGTCCGTGGAGACGGTTCATCAGAGACAGACTGTCGGAGTGTAAACAAACGTAATCCCTTCTAAAACTTCTGTGGCCGTGGCAACCGGCCGTTCCACGCCTGAGAAATGCGCAGCAATGGCCGTCTGACTCAAACGTGCTTTAATTAAAACAGGTAATTGGATGTTGGGAACGAGTGAATCATTTCCCACAGCTAATTAACCTGAGGAGAGGAGGCGTCCGTCGCTGCTGCGCCTAAAATTAGTCTGCATTTGGGTCAAGCTTTTTCAAACTGGGTGCACATCTAACTGAAGAAAATATAATGAAATACATTTTTGAAAGGATTGAGGATTTTAGCAGCAACAGTGACATGCACATCAGAGTCAGTCTGTCACATGCAGAAAACACAGCTAAAGCCTTAAAGGAGACACCATGTAAGCCTGGGATTACCACTGGAACAAAGAGGCTATTTAAATCATTGATCTATCGACTCCGTCTACTCAAAGATGTTGCTGCATCTTTGAGTCAATGCAGCAACATTACTAACTTTAAAATCTGGATTTTATGTTCCTGTCATATTTCTTCTGTCCTTAAAACAGCAATTCTCAGGAAAATAGATGGTATAAGACCACGACGACAACACGGAAAACAAGTACTGCTCTACCATACTGTACCTCGGTTTTCTTCTGGCTAACAATCAAGAGAAACTCAAAATAGTCGAAAGCTGAGGTGCAGACAGCAGCTTAACCTCCCATGTCGCGCTACGGTCACTCCGAGTGCTCCAGCTGTCCGAGCGGCGCTCAGAAACCCAGACGGAGATGTCGTCCATCGTGTCTTCCTGACCCGGTCGGCGTTCGGGTAGCCCGCTGGAGGAAGACGGGGAGGCTGCAGATCAGAGCGGCCCCCTCCGTGTAGCTAACCCGGTCTGACAGCGCCTAATCCCCGCAGCTGATCCTAAATCCAAGCTGACCCCACCTGTTCCCTTCGCTTTTCGTCTCTCTCCGCTGCCCGTTTCGCTTTCTTTTAGATGAAAACGCGTGCAAGAAAACGTTAAGCGGACTGAAGTTTTATGCGTTTTGCCACTTTACGACAAGGCCTGTCGCCATAAGAAATTTTGACGGATGATAAATTGTCCTGGTAATTAATGCGATGAATGACGATATTGTCGTTTTGACCCAATTTACAAGTAATAAGTTGAACATCTCAAAGACCAATAAACTTGACTTTTGTAAAGAACACTTAACGCTGGAACTGGAAGAATTTTTAAAGATCCAAAATAAAGACAATTGAAAGAAATCAAATCTCTTTCAATTAGAAAGAAATTTGAAATTCTTTCTAATTATTTATTGGAAAGAAATCCAATTTCTTTCCAATTATTTCTTTCCAATTTGTGAATAAAATTATTTGTGAATAATTTTATTCCAACTGTGAATAAAAATCAAAACTTTTGAATTGACACCATGAATAAAATGATTATTACGTTTCTGTAAACAAAATTGCCCTGGATTAATACAGTAACACTTATTCTAATTTTCCGTTTCTTGCTTGTTTGGTTTTTTTCTCGTCTCTCTTTGAAAGCATGCATTTGTATTGTTATGCATGTTATTAGTTATAAATGGCCTCAAAACAAAATTATTTGCTGCATTCACAATTTACTGTCAAGCAAAATTTGTTCTCATGACAGGCGGCGATCCTTCTCTCCGCTGCATCATCACCTAGGACGACTCTTCAAAGATACTTGGATGACATAAGTTACAACGTTTAGTTTTATACAGCAATAATGCTGTAGAATTATAGCTTTGTTGAGCTGAATGGCTTAGATCAATTCACATTCGTGTGTCAGAATGGACCAGTCAAAGGCTAACGGAAATTTTATGAGAAGTCACTGCAGTGAAAGGTGATTCCGCAAAGTACTTAAAACAATCCCACGCCACACTTTTCAGATTGTCGTCCAACATCAAATCCCGATTAAACCTCCTATGGCTCGTTGCTGCAACGAGAGGAAATGAGAAAGCGTTCAAGGTGCAATAAATACGCAAGAACCGGAGTCGGTGGTTTTCTGACTCCAGACTGCGGATCCTCAAAGAGTCGGCGCCTACGGCTGAAGACGTCTAGTCAAAAACGGATCCTCACTGAGTCATAAAGCAGAGGCAACGCCGTTTCTGTGCATGTGCGATAGGAAATCTCAGAGATGAAGCCGACGCACCATGAAAGCAGCAGCATCTTTAAATATTTAAACACGGACATTAATGCATGACTCTTCGGAGAGGATTCCAGAAGTCAGAGTTCCTGGTGAGCAAGAGTCACGGAGGGATTTTTACGAACGCAAGCAAGTTAAAATATGGAAGAAATGCATTTAAATATGAGAATAAGTGGAGCTTCAATGTCTGGAGATGACTCCGTGTATTTAATATGCTAAACCTTCGTACTTGTACTTGACACTGCTGAAACAACCGCTCATCTTCACACCTCAGCTGTGAATGTTCCCTCACAGCTCCGGCTGGATTTGAGTAATCTTACGTCACAGCGATGCGTCTCGCTGTACGGACAAACTGTAAAGGATTGTGACAGAGGAATTATGGGGGCGGGGGTGGGGGGAATTAAAAATACATTTTTTAAATTTTTTAAATCCAGCAAAACAAACCAAAGCTGTCATCGAGACGACTGTTCTGGACCGCAGCTTTGACTTTTCTCCGACAGATCAAGACCAGTGGCATTAGTGGCTCTGACATCAGTACTGTTCGGGCTGAAAATCAGTTGCCATGGATACCTATTTTGGTCTTGAAGGAGTCGAGGGTCAGAGAAGGTTTTCGCGAGTCATTGTGAAAACAAACAGAGGCAGTCTGGATGATGCTGCAGCATATTAAGGTGTATCCTTGGGAAAATGTTCAAGTGCTTTTTTTAAATCTGGATCATAACTGACAACAATACGCTGGACATCCAAGTTACGACTGCCAAGTTATAACCAGAAACTTCAATCTAATATGGTTTTAAAATAATAACTTCACAACACAGATATTACTTTGTTCCATTTCCTCTTCCCATAAAAGAATGTTGAGAATGTTTCAGAATGTTTGATGTTAGAGCAAGTGGACATTTTTTTTCCTATTCTAAATTATGCACTATTTTGAGTAACTTAAAAAAAAAAAAAATTCAAGGTGACTGAATGCAGATTTAGATTTGTGACATAGTAGCTCCCTCTTGTGGTATGATCACGCCTTTAAACATACATATGTTTTCTAAAACCACTAACAAATGAAATTAAGCTCTAACATTATGACGTCATTTTACACCTGCTAACCACCTAATCAACATCGAATCACTAAGTTGGACAACCATTCTTTCCTGCCTCCATGATCAGGAGTGACTTCATTACTAAGACAATGAAGAACTGATTAAAAGAAAGAAAAAATCAATGCAATTTTGTCAAGATGATACACTGTAATGTACCTTTAAGGTAACCGAGCAACCACCCTCAGGAAGACCTTCAATCCACATCCCTATCAGTGATTAACAGAAACTCTGATCTCATCAATAAGACCTGCATGAATCTTGAACGCGTATTCTTTAGAAAGCCACAAGAGGGCGCACTGAGACTGCAACGAGATGAATGAGTGGTTATGTAAGACTTTAGTGAAATCTACTCTATTTTGTTCCAGCTCAAGACTTTTATCTGGTGTGAGAAAAAATACAGAACAACATTAATCCAATGAAAAGAGATACATTTGTACTTTTTAGAGTAGCGTCAATGCTAGTGGATAAGGCGCTAAAATTAGCAGCATCCTGCTTACAAGGCCTTAAACGAACTCATGCCTACAGGCTTTTAACTGTTGACTGTGATTATGCACCCAGATTGTTATATCTTCATTCCTTTGAATTGATTTCAATATGTTGAAACATGATTCTCAAAGTAAAACAACAAACTTAAAAAAAAAAAGCAAAATTAAAAAAAAAACTAAATTTTTGCATGTAAGCACTGAACACAGCGAGGAAAAGACAAGGTTTTTATCACCTCAAACTCAGTAGCTCAGGCATACTCTGTGAGCCACGCTGCTGCTGCTCAATCCAGACTAAGACAACAGCTAATCTGATTATTCTGCAAATGATAAATGTTTACTGCTTTAATCAGGAGGAAGGCTGCAGAAGTTGAGCAGTTTTATGCTGCAGCTGTAGCTGACAGCTTTTCTTTATTTGCATTTACTTTAGTCTTATTTTTATTTCTACCTTGTGCTTCAATATATCTTCAACTTGCTGTGGCTATTAACTTTCTATTCTATTCTATTCTATTCTATTCTATTAATAAATACATAATCAATAATCGGGATACAAGGTTCAGAATGAAGGTCTCAGCAACAGTTTCTACAACAACTGTAAACAAACTGTAAACAAACTGGCACAAACAGCTCAGCAGTAAGCGATAAATTATCTAATGCTACTTTATGTTAAAAAAAACAAACACTTTATGTACATACAAAAGTGCTCATACTCGCTGAATATTTTTACATTTAAAAGGTAAATGATGACTTTAGCAAGGCACTGCAATTTCAAGACCAAAGATGGCTTTTAAAACCAGGTTCAAGCATGAACATTATTCTTCTACCCAGGTTAAGGTCGACCAATGCTGCAACAAAGTAGGCAGATGAAAAAAAGAAAAATAGTTTTACAGAAAAAAAACTCACATATGAGAATAACTCCTCATGAGAACCCCGTGTTATTCATTATCATCTTGTCTTGTTTTTCTTTGGAGTGTTAAACTGTATATCTCACACTCAAACAAGCCGGTTCGACTGAACCAAAGGGATAACGCGTAGTTTGCTACAGAGCAATAATCTGAATATCGTGTGTATTCTGTACAGTAGAAAAAAGTGAATGAACCCTCCATGTTTTGCACAACTGCAGAGCAAACAGCGCGCCAGTGGGTCTTACTGTGGGTGTAGCTGACCCCTGGGCTGAGGTTAGAGGGCGTGGCTATGTGCTCCCTGTTGGGCGTTTGAAGGCCCGCTTCCTTCTCCTTCTCTTTCTCCTTCTCCTTCTCCTTGTCCCGCTCCTTTGCCTGGCGTTGGCTCATCCTGCCTGGGGTCAGAAGGATGGGGTCATCGCTGGACGTTATAGCACCTTCAGGTGGAAAGAGGAAATGAGATGAAAACAGGACATTAGGCCACCTCTTGCTTCAAACAGAGAGGATCTACAAAGGGCCCTCTTGTGGAGCACCAGTTCAGTGCATTCCTCCTCCTCCCCCCCCAGTTTCATAACCCCTTTTTGATAACTTGCATAACATTCGTTTTTATCTACGCCTTATGACTGGAAATATGTTTCATAGGAGCTGATAAGCTGCATATATGAGCCTGTCCCTTATCACTCCACCATGTTTACCTGAGGCTAATGAAACTAGCATGCATGTTATTGCTTAGGAAAAGGGAAACCATTTCAAGGTGAGCACCTGCAATAGTGTTGCACTGCCAGATCAAGGTGTCTGGCAGTTAAGTGGTAAAGATGATGAATATTAAAACAGATGTAGATTGCTCGTGTATTCGTGTTGTGGGTTAAGCGCTCAATTAATCAGATAGTTGCTTGAAGCTAGATCTGAACTCCACAGTTTGTTTCATGTTTTTTTTTTTTTTTGAGCTTGCAAACCTTTTCTGATTTCTAATTATACAATTTTCCTCTAAACGACAAAATGTATTAGAAACAAATCACTTTGAAGGCTCCAAGCACAGGACCATTTTATATCAGGGTTAGCTGATGTAATGACAAAATAGAAACTCTGGCTTATTTACTGGGAAGACTGAATTGATGACGGAGGTTTCAGAGGAGGTGTTTTTCTTCTCCTTTCCACCAAAACTCCTTTGAACCAGGTTTGATTTAGGGGCAGAGGTACTGAGAGAAACTCCCTGCAGGAGGGAGCTGGACGGGAGGTGCCGTGTTCGTGACTGAAGAAGATATCAAAGAGAATTGTATGTGTTAAGTTTCCCTTCTTCCCTTTTCTTCCTTCTCTACTTCTCTTTCTAGCCTGATCTCTGACGATATTTTATTATTATAAAATAAAATGTCTAAAGACACATGCGCATTTCTCTGATTAAATCGGAGTTTCACTAAATATCGAAGGAATATTTTATTACACTGATAACCCGAATTATCCAAACTGAACCAGACTTTTTTAGTTAAACATGAATCTATTCACAAGCATGCCTCATTCTTCCTGTGGAAGACAGAATTAAACTGTTATAAAAGTTGTTTCAAATACATAGTGACAGAGTACTTAAAGGGGCAGTATTATGTGTTTTCCAGCCACTTAGTGCCATTTTATATTTATTTTATCAAGTAGCTATGTTAATTGTAATTTTATATATCAAGTTTGACTTAAAAGAAACTTTACTTTATAATTTAATCCCTTGAAACTGGGTCTCTGTCTCTTTAAAAACACCTGCTCTTTCTGAAACTAAACCTTCAGGAAATCATCACTACATGGCTCCTCTATTAACCCTTTAGCAATGTTTTTACCAGCTTTTCACTGAGAAGTAGTTTCTAAAATGAGCGCAGCAGGTCCACCAGGTGTTTGCTAATTGCTGCTGGCTAGTCTGAAGGAGCTGAGTGGGGGAGTCTCTGGGGAGGGCTGCTCTGTGAGGCAGAAGCTCCGAGGAAGAGCTTCGTCTCAAAGCTCTTCAGTCCCAATAGGCGTTAGGCCAAGCTGAATGGTTGCCATGGAGATTGAAAGATTTCTCAGACATACATGAAAGAATCAAGGCAACACTCCAGGTATGTTTTTGATGAGGGAATAACATTATAACATAATGTGAAGCTCAAAAAAGTCAATTTCTACATAATACTGCCCCTTTAAGTTTTACATTGTACTGCCACTTACTGTGGATGAAAGAAAAATGGTATGAAAGCTTCTCCTAGATAACAAGAACAAATTTAGTTCTTGGAAATTTATCAGGTTGTACTCAACCCCCTAAAGGTCGCAGTGTGGAAACTAAAAGGGCACCATCCGTCACTGTAATGGAGGGAACACATTTTCATTAGTCCTGAGGACTCGGTTTAATTGGACAGAGAAAGGTGAAATTTTTCACCTCTTGATATGCCTTGATTTACTTTGACCAAAGTTCCTGGATGTAAACAAAAAGATCACAAAAACGGAGAGAGAACACAGTGGTTCCCGGACACCGAACGAGGATTTCAATGTTTTGAGATCATGTATACGTTTATAAAAATTACATATACGAGGCGTCAGCTCATGTCTTTGGCTTTCCTTGTAACGCTTTCTTACTGTAAGTGAGGGAGACTCCCGTTATCAGAGAGTTTGCTTGTTTGGTTCACAGAGTTCAGATTCATATGTGTCTAAACAAAGTGGAAATAAAGTGGACCAAACATCTCTAGCATAAAAATACCCTTTAAGTACAGTAGGCAAACTAATTAATAGCATGTGTGTAAAGCATCAGAATGCAGGCTAGCTACCTGACAATATATACAGATTAATTAACTAGCCAAAAATAGCTTCCTATGCTTCTCATAAATCGATTATGTTATTCTGTTTTAAAATTTTGTATAAAAACAGTGGCACGGTGAATGTAAAGGAATTTTAATGACGATTCAAATAAAAATAAGAATCTTCTATCGATCCATTAAAAATCCCAACTTTACCCTGAAAGGCCTAAAACTAAATTTCACATAAAGGATATTTAAACAAGAGGTGCAAGTAATAATAACATTCAATACTTCCTTTCAATAAAGGAATTGTGCATGAAGAAATGTAAAAAAGTAAAAAATATATATTTTTCTTTACAAAAAACAGCCAAACAGATTTCTGCAAGCTGAACTCAACAGTAGCAAAGGAAAAGCATAAACAACAACAAAATTCTTTCACAGAAAAAGTTTGAAAAATTTGTAAAATACTTTAGGTTCCTCTTCTCTTCTCTAAAGTTGAACATTTCCCTCTCTTCCATTTGGCTCTAAATATCAGCCCTGGACTAGCTGCTGTCTGTGTAAACTGCCCAAAGCCCTTCCCCTGAAAGGTCGCTGGCTTACCAGAGGCGGCATGATGCTCTCTCAACTCTGCATGGTGCTTGTGGGGGGGGGGGGGGGGGGGGGGGGGGGGGAAAAAAAAAAAAAGGAAAAAAGGGAAAAGGGGGGGGAAAGGGAGGGGGGGTGGGGAAAAAAGCAAGGGGGGGGGGG
>CAEGAE010030971.1:0-80678 GCA_903067095.1 Girardinus metallicus | reverse complement strand
CGCATGACTCATGATCAAAAGCTGGATGTTACTACCGGTGAAAAGGACAAATAAGATGGCAGGAAGTTGTAGGAGGACGGTGGTGCTGTAAGGTTTTGAATGAGTTATTGCGTGAATAAGCTTCTACACGTGTGATTTTCTCTGTTTGTTTGAATCTCCGTTAACAATGGCTACTCTTCCCAGGATCCACATCATAAAAAAAACAAACATTTAATTGTGTTTTGTATTTAATGGAATTTACAAAATTGTGTTCTTTCGACATAAGAGGGACATCGAGTTTTTAAGGAAAGGAAATATCCTACGCTTTAAATATTTTTCGGAGCGTCATTCAAAAGTTGCATGCAGACATACCAGAACACCAGGTCTGGTGTCCTCGAGAGCAACATTTAGGGAAACACTCGAGGAGCTGCATATATCCAGCCATAACAATAACTAACTTTTCATTATTACACTCTGCCAGGCATGAGTCAGAAATGTGTTTCCTGAAAATAAGGCCAATAGTTTAAACCACAAACATGCCAACATTTATGTGCTAATATGGAGTTAATGTTTTGATTTTCTGCAAAACACCAGTGCTTTGGTGCGCTTATTTACGCTACAGCCTGAGAACACCTGAAATGTGACCTTCACTAAAAATGATTTACAAGAAAAGTCAGCGAGAAGTTTATGTGATGAGTCAATGAATAATTAGAGAGACTGCACTTTTATAACAGAGGACGTCCAAACGAAAGCTTGTGCTTTCATGAAGAGACGGAGGAGTTTTAGAAATGGAGGATGTATAATTAGTAACACAAAAACTAAAAGAGAGAGAAAACGGCACCACTTGACGGTCTGTATGTAGCAAACTCGCAAACTCGATTGATTTAAGCTGCAGTGCAAAAGAGTCAGGGCTATGGAATTATTGAGAACAAAAATATATGGAGAGAAAGACCCCTTGCCAGAAAGTTTAACTTCTTTGCTAGGACGTTTGCTAACTTCCTAACAAACTCCTCAACCTGTCTCAGTTTTAAAGAATGGAATCTAAACACTGAAGTTGAGTATCTACTATGCAACCCCAGAACCAGAACCAAACATGAAGAAGCAGCGTTCAGCTTCTAGGCTCCTCTTATCTGGAACAAACTTCCGGATAACTGGAAGCCAGCTGAAACACATTAAGAAATCAAGGCAAACCAGCATTGATGTTTTTTAGCCTTAAATCAAGGCTAAAAACTCACATGTTTAGACCTGCCTTTGATTTGAACATTGATCAACATATTTGATGTGTGTTTTGCTTGATGATGTCATTTGACATTAAATGCGCAATGCAAATAAACTTGACAGAATCCAAAATCTAAACTGGGTTGCAGATGGGGGTGGAAAGCTGCTGGATGTTTGGCCTTTCCTCTCTTTCAGAACCGAACCATAAGCAAACTGAGAAACTATCTGGCTGAAGGCTTAATCAAGACTAAAATGAATAAAAACAATCCGGGGCAGACCAGTGGCGCAGTTGGTAACACTGTTGCCATGCGGCAAGAAGGTCCTGGTTTACAAATTCAGTCTGGGGTCTTCATGGTTCTCTCCAGGTACGACGACTTCCTCCTACAGTCCAAAAAGGTGACTTTTAGGTTAACTGACCTCTAGGGATGTAAAGACAGCTAAAACTCATGAGACGAGACACGGTACTGATTTTACGAGAACGAGACAGGACGAAGTTTTAACATTACCTTCAAGAAAACATCAAAGATCAAATCTGTGCTTTGAAAAGGTCTTCGTTCTGCATTTTTATAAACTTTAGATTTCCACAAACTCAACAAGCTGACCTTTTATTGTTTGATTTGTTTTCAGTTCATTTGCAGCTGATAGAGTGGACTGTGATTGTTATATAGCTTAACGTACCATTAGACATCCACCCAGCGGCTGTTATAGCAATGCTTTCTGCATCTAAACAATAGAGTTTAGATGGACCTTTGCCGTGTCTTGTCTGTCACTCTGTTGCATTTGTGGTTCCAACTGGAAACCCCAAAATGCTGCCATACAAATGACTTTGGTGTAGTTCTTCTTGGGTGTACCCCGTCGGAGATAGCCACTATGTCCCCTCACAACCCTGCAAGACAATGGAGAAATGGAAAAGCAGTACAGCTAAAAATCTTAAATAAGTGAAACCAACTTGTGTGTTGGGCACTGCTTCATGGCCCAGTGTGATGGCTGGTCAGTGACTCATTGTCCATCCGTCTCTCTTCATCTCGTTTCGCTGTCACTCTGCCTTCTCTTCTTCTTTGCTCCTTTACAACTGACTCAGCTCTCACCCGTAGTCATAGGTCAAGTGTTTCCTGACACGTCTGCATGAATACGAGTTGTCATACCAAGGTCAGAAAGAGAGGATTGTTGCTCTTTCAAACCTGTCTGTTTACATTTTCCAGAGGGAGAGTTTTCCCATAACTTCCCCATATAAGAATGTCCGTCTGGAGCCAATGTTTAAGTCACGGTCTGAGACTTGCGTAGGACAAATGGGAGGGTTGCACAAGGTTGTATTCTATTGACTCAGTTTCAACCTTGGCGAAAAAAAACAAAAAAAAAAAAACGAAGACTTTAAATGTAATTTGTGTTTGGATAATCTCAAACACATTCTGATTATGTTCAATTTAATGTCATGTTCAGCTGTCTTGGTGAGCGTGGTGGGAAGTACAGGAAAGCACCTTTAGGGTTAATTTTTCAGCTTTATTTAAGGCTACGAATGACACACATTTCATTGCATAACTATTTACGATTTCAAAACACTGCTAAGCAAAAGTAGAATGATGCAGCAAACCGGCATGAATAAAAAAAAAAAAACTATGCCAGTGTTAAAAAAAGGAACCAAAGCATGAAGAGGAAGTATCTTTTTTTCCCGTTTTTGAAGGGGAGAGCGGTTTGTTTGGTGGGTGATGTGTTTCAGAAGTTCATCTAATGTCGGTGAACGTTATGAGGTGGTCCACGTGAAAGTTCTCGGCTTGCTCAAAAACATAAAAGAAACTGTGAACAGGGAATGAGGAGGGATTAATAAAAACCAAAGAGGCCGACAGACTGAACTAATATGTGAATTCAAAGGACGTTGGTTTAAGGAGCACAATGCTGACAGAAGGAGTTGTACAAGAGGCACATCCAGTGTTGCGACATGAAAGGAAACCACTGCCAGGCAGCCACAGCTTAACTCCGCCATCTGACAGCCCACAAAGCACTTTATTCTACAAAGCCAAATTATTTTTGATGGATTCTGGAAGAAAAGAGAAACCCAGCTGTCAAAGGTTTCAGCAGAAGAATGCCGCATTTGGTGCTTGGACGAATGAAACGAATCGTTTTAGCTCTAATTTGCTATTGCCAGATCTTGTCAGTGAAAGACAGAAGTCCTTTTGCAAAATGTATAACATCATTTTCTGTTGACCTACTTCAGTCTGTGTTGCACAACATTCTGCATATTGCATACAGTATAAGACCACTTCCCACTTTGTAGGTTACCACGATAAAAACCGAGGACCAAATGATGATACAGACGTACTAATACACTCTGTAGATTTTGAATTCTATCATTTTATAAAGAGAGAACCACTGCATTAATTGGAGGACTAGTGTGAGATGTTCCTGATGTTGTTCAGGGCTCTGTCAGCAGCCTTTTGAATGTGTAACAACTGCATGACGGATTTTCTATTCTTTTATTTGAAGAGACGGGTGAAGACTTATTTTGCCGTAATCTATTGTCGTGGAAAAACTTTGGTCTTTGCAGCAGTAAGTTGGAAGAAATTCTAAATGAATTGACTGTTGAGGACTGTTGTCATGTGATAATAAACAGTATAAAATTGTGCGTTATCAATATACTTATGGCAAGAGGTGCAGTAGTTCCCCGCTGGAGAGATCACAAAGACGTCGAACAAAAGTACCCTGAGAACTGAGCCTTGAGGAACTCCACACATGGTCTTTGCTTGGATTTACAATTGCCAAATAACACAGAGTAACCTCAGTTGCCATGTGAGATTCCTTGACATTTTGATTTTAGTGCACCTATCTTTTTAAATTTCAAAACGGCTGCAGTGTGGTTTTTCATATTTAGCAATAGTGGGTAGTGAGTTTATGAAACACTTATCCATAATCCTGTATTGTATGGCAGACAATATTAAAAAAGGCAAATCCAATAAATGTTTTGTCTGGGAACGGAGATCACAGTTGCATTTTGTGTATCCACAGAGCAGCAGATGGGTCATCCGAGCATGATTATTTTAGGTGGGGAGGGGGTAAACTCTCGCTGGCGGAGGTGGAGATTATACTGTGTGGTCTGGAGGCCAAAATAATCACTCCATCATCTGTAGCTCGGTTTATTATTCTAGAGATATCTGCCTAAACCCTTTTTGGCTGGCTATTTGAAAACCCGACTTGTAGAACGGAGCTCGTGTTTAAGAAAAAGCAAGTTTTCTGCATTTCGAGTGGCTCAGAGAGGACATCAGAAATGTGATTTGGGTTTCCAAAGGCACCACACATCAACAGTTTGAAGTTCCTACTTTGCTGATTGTTTCAACACCATCAATACTGCTGTGTGCCATTCTTGTTCCCCTTTTGACTGTCTGCTGAACACTTAAAGGGGCCTACTCTTGTAAAAAGCTGCTTACAGTTTCTATTAGTACAGACAGGATAGTATGGGAGTATTTCTGCCAGCAATCTCTCTCTCTCTCTCTCTATCTGTCTCTCTCTCTCTCTGCCTTAATTAGGCCACCCACATTCATGGTCATGAGCCTCACATGGTTTCTCTGTAACATTTTCAGACTGTGTACACTAAAAACATGCAATGATTGGTAGAAAAAAGCGAATGCAATAAATTTACAGACATGCTTACGTGCCCCCCCTCTGCTCCCCTTATTGCTTGTCTCTTTGGTTGTGGCTTGTCTTTATCAATCATAAATACAATGAAATGAAAACGGAATCATCCAGATTTATAGAGATTTGGGGGGGAAAGCTGGGGGGAAATGGGAACATTTACAATGTGATTTATAGTCTCCTCCCACTTACACAATTGTTGCTGTGTTTTATTGGATTTTCACGTGATGGAGGTGTTAGGGATATATAGAGATGTGCTGTAAAGACTTCAGAGGTTTGAGAATTGTCAAATTAGGTGTTTTGGTTGAATAAGGTCTAAATTAAACTTTTTGGCTAGACTTACAAGCTTTAAGTTATCCTGAACTTTAAGCTTCTTTACATTTCTAGACATAAAGATATATAGATACAGAGAAATATATAGAGAGAAGTACATATACAGCATGACACACTTGTACAAATTCACATCCACTCCCTGCCACACAGAATCCGCTACTGCATTTTATCCCCTCTCGTAATAATAATATTGCTTTGTGCTTCTTGCTTACAATAACAATGGCGTACAACTTTGGGGCTACAAGTTGTAGTTATGTAATTTCTATACGCGCTCCATGTTGCCTGCGAGAGTAACATAAAGGGGGAGTGTCGGCTGTCGCGGGATTCTGATTGGTCCAATGTCATGACACCATTGGTTGACAGCTGTTTCGACCAATCAGCGTCAACGCCTGGTCTCGCCCCCTTGTCGGCCAAGGGGGGGGGCTACGTTGAAGGGAACATTTGTTCGGGACGGGGAGCTGCGCCGTTATGTCGCCTGGCTGTGTGCGTGTCGTAACACTTTGTTCTAGTCATTAAATCGGATTTAGACCGTCGCGGGGGACTCGTCGTTTTCAAGCAGGCAGGTAAAGGATGTGTTTGGGCTTCCACTCGCTGGTAGTTTTTCGAAGTTAAAAGCCATTTTGCGTGGAGGGAGGAGGAGGAGGACTCACTGGAATCGTTTGCGGGAGCATTGCATACTCGCTCGGTAAGTGCCTGCTCGCCGAACTCCCTAAGTTAACTAGCTAAAATGTTTACGCCTAGTTCTTATTAAAACAAAAGTCGAATATTTATGTAGTTAATGTTTCTTAAAATGAGTTACCTTGTGCTCTTGCTGTTTTCTGTCGTTGCTTAACTTTCATACGTAGCTTTTTTTCTCTCTCTCTCTCTCTTTCTCTTTCTCTCCCTTCATTCTTCTTGCCCATTTAGCTAGCGAACTGCTCCATTAACATGTTCTTTTTTGCAGGCGATTTCGGACTCTATCCAAAAGCCACCAGTTTGCCTGCAGTACGTTTTGGAAACTATCCACCAAAACTGCTTGTGGTTATCTATGTGTTTTCTAGATTAAGACGGCGATAAGGCACATGCGAGAGGAACCGTGTGTTATAAATGTGCAGCTCTGCATGCCACAGACGGTAAAGAGGGGCCATTAAAAACCGGTTCATGGTAATAAAGCAGTCTGGAGTGCAGTGAATCACTCACTTTTAAGACGCTTATCTTCTTGGCAGATGACAGGGTCTGCCCTGGAGATATTTCAGTGGCACCTAAAAAAAAAAAAAAAAAAAAATGAACGGACATATGAAGGATTTAAAAAGAAAACAAACAAAAAAGAAAAACATTTATTTCTAACTTAGTTTTTTTTTTTTCTTATTTTAAAAGGTTTCTATCCTTTTCACCATTTCGCGAACAAAACAAACACTTCCTTACCCTACTTTGTCTGTGGGATACTTATGCAAATCAGATGAATCTTCATTTGCATAGAACATTTTGTACAACTTTTGAAGACATTGTACAACGACCCTTTATGTGCTTATTGTGTGAACCAGGGTAGATGCAGTAAAATACAATTGGGGGAAAAAAAAAAAAAAAGATAGCTTTCACATAAAACTACACATCATCCGTATGTACAAAACAAAGACAGTGAAGAAACTAACTTTCAAAGTTTGTCTGACATGTAAAAAGCAATAATTTATCTTGCGTCTGTAAATCTAAAGTTCATTCTACTTTATGTGGCCCTTCTTCAATAACCATATCAGTGATGTTTGTTCCAATAGATCTTATTTTATCATCCCACACATATTTATCTATGTCCAAACAGCCCTATACACACACAGTCTACTATACATATTGTAAATAATCATGCTAGAAATCCTACCAACATTTTTGAACAATACCACTTTGCAATTCTCCACATATTTGCAAAAATGTCAGAAAGCCATAATTCAAATACGTCTGCCCATACTCTAAAAGGCTGTAATTTCCCTTCGTCGCAATTAAAGTGTAAATGCCAGAGAAAGTGCTCGAGTCGTCAGCTTTTCTTTTCTTTTCTTTTTTTTTTTTTTTTTTTAATTAATCTGGCTGCAGGATGCATAGTGTAATGCAGGCCAACCCCCTCCCCCACTTGTTGCTGGCTGACAGTAGGCTCCTGGGCTTTTCATCAGTTGATAATAAAAGCGTCAAATTTGGTGTCTTTTGGACACGTCTCTGGCCGAAGCTTGTTCATATACATCATATACATATTTATTTTAGCAGCTATGCTGATGCATTTTTACAATATGATATTTAAGCTCAAACCAACTGAATTACAAAACATACATCAAATGCATAAAAAAAAAAAAAGTCATACATGAAACATGGGAGTTAAAGAGAGGTCAAGACCATCCAACTGGTTATGTATGTTACAGATTTGCTGAGCATGAAAGAATAACAAATTGAAATATGCTATCCTACTGAAGTATTGTTTTTGTAATGACTGCAGTTAGATTTCTTATGCGACTCTGATCTATAATATGAACAATAACAACAAAAAGAGCTGTGTGTCCAGTCTTTAGCGGCGTCACCAATCGATACAGTCATGTCCAGTCGTTTCAGCATTCACAATGTTTCAAAGTTTCAACTCCAGTTCCTTCACATCTCAACTGATTTAGACCAAGACGCACAATCATTTTAGACTGTTTTTATTTGCCCCCAACTCAGTACAAGCTCTTCTTGGCACAGCTAATGAAAACAGTTTATGAGGCCGAATACAGTAACTTCCTGTACTTTTCAGATTTTCTTTGCAGTTTTTTTTTTTTTTTAAGGTTTTGTGGCCTTTATTTGAAAGTAGTTCGACAGGAAACAGGGTAATGAGAGAGGGGAAAGACGTGCGGCAAATGTCGCCAGGCCGGCAATCGAACCTGCGACCCACGAGGTCCAAGGCCTCAATAAGTGGGTCGTACTTTGCCCCTGCGCCACCACAACAACCTTTTTTTTTTCTTTGTATTTTTTAAGTTTAAACACAAGCTTTTATATCCTGTAAACTTAAGAAAACCCCTCTATGTAAACACTGTAAAACCGTGGCGCATATATCAAACTACGAAGAACCTCACGCTGCATCTGCCTCTTTAACCGCCACTTTTACGGTTTCTCAGACGCTTGGCTAAAAAGATCGCGTCGCTCACGCGTGACGTAGGCAGGAGCCGTCTGGTGAAACCGTGACCAACATGGCCTCTCCTCTCAGCTTTCAGGTCTGGATAGGCACGCTCGACGTCACGGCTGCGGACCGTTCACTGATGGGTCCGTGCCGCGCGGCGACGCACGAGGAGCGCAGCAGAGCGTCGACGTCGGACCAGATCTGTGAGAGAATGAAGACGAGCTAGACGACCTTCTCCGTTCAGTCTTCCGTAGCCAAAAAGTCACAAAAAAAAGAACAAAAACAACAACAATAAATCGACCCCCTTTCAACATGAGCGTGGAAGGATACCAGTACAGAGCGCTGTACGAGTACAAGAAGGAGCGGGAGGAGGACATCGACCTGCACGTCGGGGACATCCTGCTGGTGAGCAAGGGAGCCCTGGTAGCCCTCGGTTACAGCGACGGCTTGGAGCAGCAGCCGCAGAAGATCGGCTGGCTGCCGGGCTTCAACGAAACCACGCAGGAGAAGGGCGACTTCCCCGGGACGTATGTGGAGTACGTGGGGAAGAAGTGGATCTCGCCGCCGACGCCCAAGCCGAGGCCGCTCAGACCTTTACCTGTAGCTCCAGGTTCCTTCAAGGCAGAGGACTCCGACTCGGATCAAGGTGAGCTTCTGTTTTTTAACGTACAAGTGCGAACTTGAACTTAGCCCTGGATGAAAATCCAAAAGAACGAAGCTCAGGTTGCCAGAGGGATATGGTGGCTCTGTGGATATCATCTATTTTTCTTCTCAATCTCCGTCGTGGGAGATTGGAATGTCCTTATCAGCGCTAAGAAAAATGCTCAGATCTATGGATCTGAGCGTGTTGAGGCAAGTTCTTTAGTCTTTTTGTTTAAACAGGTTGCCTTTTGTGTGTGTGTGTGTGTTTTTTGTTTTTTTTTGGTGAAGTATCAGGACATTCAACAAATCTCTTCTCAGGATTTTTTTTTTTTTTTTTACAAGACTTTGAAAAACAGAGGAAATAATAAAACTAGACTGATTTTAATGTAACTATAACCTCCCCCTCTTTTTTTTTGTTGCTTTTCTTCTTACTTAGCAACCGCCAGTAATTGGTATTTTATACCATAAACTTAAAGCAATAGTGTGAAATATGCAGATAGTTTTTTGCTACTATTTTCATTTTTTTTTCTTATAGAAATATGTTTCTTCTAATTATACAAAAGCAGAGACTGAAAGTGTTGTGAAAACAAACTCACTCGGATAACTTCTGAGCGCCAATTTTTGCCACAAATTCTGACTTGAATTTAGGTTTGGCAGCATGATGCTGCCACCACCGTGTTTCGTCTGCAGCCTAAAGTTTATTTATTTCTAACATCGTCAAAACCGCAACAATTCTAATGCCAGAAAAATCCAATGAATAATGTCATTATTTAGTCATTGTGTTTTCATTCCTCTTAACTGTGGTTTAGTCATTTGGTGTGTTTGGTTTCATCCTGTGATCCACAGAGTGCGAACGGCGAAGCAGCAAAACCACAAGCGTCGAATATGAAAAGCTTGGGACTTTTTTTTTTTTTTTTTTTTTGCCCCCTAAGAAAAGAAAGCAAAATGCTGCACAGAGTGTCCGTTGTTGGACTGAATTTGTGGCTATCACAAAAACACAATGTCATGGATTGAGTATGCGAGGAGAAAGCACCCAGTGTTCGCCATCAGCCCAACCAAAACCAACACAAAAGGAACATTTTCCTCTATTATTCTCCCCCCTCGTCGCTCACTTTCTTACCTGGTTACTTTCACTTTTTAGTTGCTTTATAGCTGAAACTTGTACAGTTTCTTTGTTAACATTAGAAGTAACATAATGCAAAAAACTCAAATTTGTATCGTATATTTCAAATATGATACAAATAACCTTTCCGCAGCTATAGGAGCTCTTTTTAAGTTAATAATTCCTCAATATTGATGAAAATCAGGAAGATTATTTCACTTACATCAAGACATTTTTCCCACTTTTTCATCAATATTAAAACAAGCTGCTGTATTAGCTTAGCTTTCTTATTTCAAGTGTGCTAAGATATTTGAGAAAAAAAAAAAAACTTGTTAAGATTTTATGTTTCGACAGTGTGAGGGGAGGGTGGAGGGATGCGCCGGCCGCAACTATGAAGCGCAATTAAAACGGGTCTCTGCTTTTTTGCTTTTTGAAGGAGGCGGCGGCTCAAACTCCGCTGCGCACCTAAAGAGCCGCCGCAGTTGCCAGGTTTCCAGTTTCTGCTCTTTTTGTGGTGCGATTGTGAAATTCTTTGCCGGGGTGCGTTTAGGGGGAGCATGGTCTTTGAATGAGCCTGGAGCGAGTGGGGAATTTCAGCGCAGGGAGAAGAAGAAGAAGAAAAGTCTCTGTGTCCCAGGCGAGGAGAGGAACGGGGAGGGGAGGGGAGGTGCCGCCCTGAGGTTGGTGGGGATGGGGGGGGGGGGGGGGAAGAGCGAGAACGTTGTGCTAGGCGGAGGGGAGTAGTGCAGCCAGAGGGGGGGCTATGGGAGGAACCATGCTCAAGGGCTCTTTGAAGAGGGTCCTGTTGCTCCCAGAGTGTTTGTGATTTATCTCCCACCACTGAGGGGATCCAACTCCCTTCCTCCTACACCAGTTTTTTTTCCTTCTTCTTCTCCTTCCTTCTACTCCCTTTTTTAATGTTTTCATAGCTCCTACAGTCAGCTCTGCGAGGGCAAAGGAGGTGGAGAGTTGAGGCTTAGAAAGGGGGCCTCTCTTCTCCGAGCCACGGGGGGAGGAGGGAGTTTACATGAGTGCAGCAGATGTGGAGAAAGGCGAGGAGAGGAGGGCAGGGCTGGGAAACTATTCCGGCTCATTCCAGCTCACTACCTCTTTTTTTTTTCTTCTTCTTCTTCTTCTCTCTTTTTGTTTTTTTATAAACATTAAAATGTTGCTCCTTCGCCGGGGCCTCTGAGTTAAGACAACATGCATGTGTTTGGGCCCGCCGAGTGGAAGGAACACGGAGTGGTCTCATGTGGAACCTTTTTTTTTTTATTATTATTTCTTTTAACTAAGGTCACCACCGAAGTTACATATAAATTGTTTAGGCGACACCCATATTTCTGTCTTTTTTAGACTTCCTAGTTCTGAGTTTTGGTGTAAATGTTGGAAGACAGTGATTGCTTGCTGCTCTGCATGCTGTCACAAGATTCGGCGGACATGCTCGGGCTTGTTCGAGGAAATACTTGACGCCGTCTGTCGCGTTGGCACATTACCAAAACTATCTTTAAAAAAAAAAAAAAAAAAAAGGCCCACGAGTTTCATTTGTGTTTTATTGAAAAAGTTGCTAAAAAGTGCCACTGAAGGGAGCTGGTGGGTGTTTGGACGGGTCGGTCCTCCACATAGCAGCAGATTGAGCTAATGCAGCTCTCCTTCTCTGGGCCTCTTTAGCATTCAGCCTGACATCTGCTCCATTCAACATGGTCATTTCATTTTTTATTAATTCTTGTAAATTATGGTGTTTAGTGACTTTGGCAGTGGCTATATTTTTTCTCCCCCCCTGAAGGAAAAGTCACACATTGTTACCATCATCCAAGTCAGTAGCAGATTGAGAACAGCACACGGTCATGGTGTGATCTTTGTTGTTGTTGCAGTAATTCAAGCGGTGCATTGATGCTGTAGACTGCACGGTACACTGATTAATAGCTCTGTGATGAGTCCGTATTGTGTTAAGTGCTGATTACAGTAACGGTAGAGAACGGGACCAGAAAATAAAACGATAACACTCTCCTCGACAGCTTTACACTGGCCGATAACTAGTTTTACTGATTTATTCTTTGCTATTTGTAAGAAATAGTTGATTTTCCTTGGGCTGAAGAGCAGTATTATGTAAAATTGACTTTTTTGAGCTTTATATCATGTTATAACGTTATACCAACCTAAAAAAACCAACAAAAATCATATTGGGAGTTTTTTTTGAGTCTTTTTTGGATGTTTGAAGAGTCCTTGAATCTTCCGGGGCAACCATTCGGGGTTGACTAAACGCTTTGTCTCACCAAACATCGTCTTTCTTTACAAAGCTCCGCCCCAGAGCTGCAGTTTCTAAGCTCCCGAGGTTGAGGACCCCCCCCCACACTCAGCTCCTTCAGACTAGCCAGCAGCAATTAGCAAACACCTGGTGGATCCGTGAATCTGCTGAGTTCATTATAGGAGCTACATTTCAGTGAAAAACTGGTAAAATGTCATTAAAAACTTAGTGGAGTAATGTTGGGATGACTTCCTGAAGGCGGTGTCAGAAAAAGTAGAAGCTTCTTAAAGAGACAGAAGCCCAATTTCAAAGTGTTTAAGTCAAATTTGATATATACATTATTTTAGGGGTTAGAACTGAAAGTAACACTGGTAATTTGCGTAATAAAATAGCACTGTGTGCTTGAAAACCCATCACGCCGGCCCTTTAAGACTTTGGAATGTTGGTAAATGTTAGCTTACGTCCTGAGAGCCTGACGGTGCTATGACGGATTTATATCCGTTGGACTCCAGCTGGATTTAAATGTATTTTTGGCTCCTCGCTGTTTCCGAGATCTGATTAGAACAAAAACATGTTTAATAAACGTTCATCTTATCCTTTCAATGTTTGCTGAACTGCACTGAACTGTACTAATGTGCTAACATGGTTACACCGCCTGGCTTGTTTGTTACGTTTGCTTCTAGGAACACTTTCACATGAACCCATTGTGTGTCGAAACTGCTGTCCTGGGCTGTAATGTAATTCTGAAGCTCAATAAGATCACCGCTGTAAATTTAATATTGTCTCTCCACCCACCCACCCAACAATAACACACATACACGCACACACCACCAAATTGCATTAGAGTGTAAATCCACTCAAGACATAACATGGAATCGTGTGCATAGCCGTTTCATTACCTGATTGTATGCAAGGACTGAAGTCTGAACTGGCAAATCTTCTTTACCAGAGTCAGTCAATGTCTGTCAGGAGGATTAGGAAGGAGAGGAAATGAAGCCTGGGATGGTGTGTGTGCGTGTGGGCGTGAGTGTGTGTTTGGTGGACTTGGAAGGAGAGCAACAAGACAGAGGTGAGGTTAGAGCAGTGGTTCCCAAACTTTTTCTCCTGGGCCCCCCCAGTGGTTTCCAAACATTTTTTGGGCCCCCCTATGGATTACAAATAGGGAGAGTTAGACTCTGGCTGTCTGGTTGAACGATGTGTGTGCGCGGGTGGGGCACACACCCGCGCACACCACACCCCCGCCCCCGGACATACGATGTGTGTCCGGGGGGGTAGAGAGATTATTAGAGACTCCCTGTTATACTCTTCCATCCACTAAACAACTCCCCATCCCCTAGCACACAGCGTTCATCGTTGTTGTTTTTTTTTGTTTTTTTCCCATTCATCCATACCGCTTTCCGCGGCCCCCCTGCAATGGCATGGCGCCCCCCCAAGGGGGCGCGCCCCACAGTTTGGGAACCTCTGGGTTAGAACAAGACAATATCTGGAAGATACAGAGAAGCTCCACCAAACCGGTTTATGCATCGCGCTAAAAATGCATAAAAAAAAAAAAACTGCTCCTTCTACACACTTTTATTTTCAGCCCACATGTTTTCCTTCCTCCCGTTGGCTCACACAGCGTTGCACACTTCTACTGAATGCACAGGCTTGTAGCTATTAGCACGCAGCAGTAAGCCCCTTCAGCACGACTCGGAGGCAGCATATCTTTTAAAAACCGTTGTGGTCAAACAAAACATCGAGATTATAGCTCACTCTGTCGCTATAGAGCTGTAAAACCTAACTGCTATCTGATCCGACGCTGTCGGGTTTGATTGCCTAATGTGTATACCAGATGGGGTTCTAAATTTGTGCATTAATCTTGCAAAAATGTCCTAAAATTTGTGTCAAAAGCTGTTTGTATTAACAGGAAACATTGGTATCATTGCATTCTGGGATATATAACCCTATTATTCTATTTTAAGTAAGACTTTTTATGGTGGATTTGGCTTTAGAAAAATAGTCATTAGTGGTGAGTCGTTACACACAGACACACACATGCACACAGCGGGTTAATTTTCACCCTCTAGCAACGATCTTATTGGTTCTTCCTCTTCTTCTGCATTGCATCTTCTCTCCACCAGGAGGAGACATTGTCTGCCTTTATGTGTTCTACTGTGGACTACAGTTGCATAATTTTTTCTGTGGTTAAAACAGATTGTAAGCGGTATGTTCCATGTGATATTAGTTTCCAGTGAAGTCTTTAACATTTTTTTTTAAACATTTTTTTGCACAGTCGGTTGTTTCAGTTGTTGCACTGGTCCTCTGATTTCAACTCCTGAGTCGCAGCTCGACCTCTTCCAGACCAGGAGGAACCTGAAAATGGTAGTTACCAGAGCAGACTCTCTAAATTTATCCCAACTAGTGAGCTATCTTTAGTGAGTTCACGGCTCCCTCTGCCCACAGTCTACATTTCGTTCGTTGCAGACATACCACTTGAGCCGGTGAGATTGTACCCCCCAATGAAGCCTCCCGTTGCAGCACACCGCAGCTCTACGAGTGGCAGCTGCAAAGACTTCCTTAGTCTGTCTGACTTTCTGACTAACTGCTGATTGACTGAGGCCAAACATGCACACTTGTAGAGACATGTTTAGGAGGCCACCGTCGCCTTTCTATTCGTTTTCAAGTTGCCACAAAAACAGTCTCTCGTCAAAAAGCTAAATAAAGTTTCATACCGTGCTGCCATGCAACTATTTAAGCTGTCTGAATAAACAAGAAAATGATCTCTTTGAATTGAAATAACAAAACTTGAGAAGTTTAGCAGTTTGAATATATGCATGAAGTGAACTGAACTAACTTTCAGTTCAGTTCGGTTCAATTCTAAAGCACCCTCAGATGTCACCTAAACACACTTTACAAGACAAACAGGTCACACTAATACCTATTATACTGAATGTGGAAATCAAATCCTATTTATTTCATTTATACAGGTGAAGTGAAATAATGTTGTATAACATAATGCTTTTTTCATTATTCATGAAAAATCTCTTGTCATTTGCAAGAACAACCTGTTTCATACATCACAAGAAATAAAAAAATAATAATGTGACCTACTTAACACTTCCAAAAAGCAACATTATACATTGACAATATACATTATGCATCAACAGAAGGATTTTCACCACAGAAGGGTTTGCATCAGATAATCAGTTCTCCGTCTACAGAAGGCCAGCTGATGGCATCGATCCCTCCTCCTGAGCAAAGACGTCGACACATCAAAGCAAACAGTCGTAAAAATAATTAAGCCGGTTGCGTCTGTACCGTGGGACAATTTATTTTGCCAGAACAATTATCAAACTTTAAATAAACACAGCATATTCTTTGCGTTTCCCTTGTTACAAGCCATGCCCAGCTTGTCTATCATCGGATCGTCTGAGGAATAGTCGCCGATTGCTCAGAGCATTTCTGCCATGTTTTGCCTCCCAGACACTCAATACGTTTCTACGGACGCCAAAACCATCACGCCGTTGACAGTACTAAGAAGCAACTCTATCTCCAGTCTGTGCCATGCCACTCCTGCACCCCCCACCCACCCACCCAATAAACACGGGACCCTGGATCACCTTGAAGATCCATCTTGTTGCAGCAGTTATCGCCCTACCTTATCTGGAGCAGACCGGCAGATCTGTGCGTGAAAATATGCAGGAAAAAGCATCTGCGACTTTGATTGGAAAGTTTTTGGATCCCTGCTTAAGCATTCAGCGACTCGTTCTCCTCTTTTGATCTGTTATTTTTATGGGTTTGATCTGAGGGAAAGCAGCCGGGTTAGGGTTTCCTTTCCCGGAAAGACGAGGTTGGCCGCAGGAGGAGATCCGTGTTAGATGTCTTGTTGTTCGGGGGGGACGAAGGGGGCAGAGGCTTACACTTCCAGGGCGAGAGATGGCAGCACCGCATGTCTCCCATCTTTATTTAGGGAAACCTTGCTCCATCTCAAAGTTTGCTACTTCTCAGAACCACCCCCTCCCTCTCTGCCTCTCCCGTCCCATTGGTTTTGCATTTCCACTTGTCCTCGACGAAGGTTTGTGTGTTATGTGGTCAGAGGGACTTGAGTAATTCAGTTTCTTCACACGCAACCCACCAGCCCCTCTGGTCTCAGGATGAGGATTTGGTCGAAGCCGTTCATTATTTGCCCGATTGAAACTCCACCATCCTCCCAGATCCCCTTGCGTTCGTTGGAAGCAAGCAATGCCTCGGTGATAATTATCATGCATTACTGAGAGCTGCACTTGTTCGTTTTCTTCTTTTAAAGGCAGATTTTTTTTAAATTGACTAATTTTTTTTTAAGAGGGGCAGAAAGGAAAATACAGTTTGGAGAAAGGTTCCATTCACCGACCCGTAGTCTCGGTGTTGAAACAGTCGAGCCTTTCAGGAAAAATCCCTTTTTACTTTTTTTTTTTTCTTCAAAATACGCCTTTACAAAATCCAAATAAAAATCCCGGCCAAATCCTTCATCCTTTCATGTCCACACCTGGCTGCAAAGTTCTAAAGGCAAAATAAGTAAAGAACTAAAATACCCAGAGACCTGGCTAACCTCATGTCACAGGATATTTGCTTAGTTCCTTGACCCACCAAACCCTGACTTGAGCGCTCAGCCCCTCCTGCTCTTGAATCAGACTTTTCTTTTCACCTTTTGAAAGGCGCTCTCCGGCCATGTACCCGCCGCCTTTGAAGCCTCCGAGTGGTTTGTTGGTCAAACACCTGAGTTGGTTCAGAAGAATCACCGCCATCTGTGATTTATCTGTATTTTTGTCGTTGTTGTTTAGAGTATCAAACGTCGTTTTTCTTGGGAGAAATTAAGCTGTGGCGCCACAATAAAGACGTCCTTACATTTTTGTTAGCTTGACACAGAGATGCGAGAAGCCTTTCTGAAGACGCAAGTGTGAAAACTGCAGGAATAACCCCAGTCGCGCACAATAGAGAAACAACCCATGACTGTGCACCTTGAGAATTACTGCGCCTACTGAAATCCCCTGAGAGCTTTTGTGTTTTCAGTCAAAGAGAAACGGTGCCTCGCACAATTATTCATACGTCTTGAACATGCAACCACAGACTTCGATGTATTTTTAGGGGATTTCATGCAAGAAAGGAGAGCTTTATAGTGAAAAATTGCATTAACTTTGGAGAAGCTGCAGAGAGCCACAGCTCTTGTGCAAATCCTCTATTGCTGAGAGTAAAGGACTATTAGAACGTCTGTGTTCAGGTTGTCACAATCCAGATTCAATTTTCTAGCTGATCACTCATCTTTAGGACTACGTTTACACGAGGCTGCTGCCTCGTATTATTTTAGTCGCCCTAGACTCCATGCTTGCCGCATGTGAAAGGTCTGTTTGATATGAAGCCACTGATTTTAATATTTCTCTCTGTTGACCTTTGTCTCCTCAGGCGTCTGTTTGGCGGACTTGACGGAGCAGTTTTTCCTCCCAGAGACCGCCCCGCCCTTGCTGACCAGACTCCTGGAAGCTATCGAGAGGAAAGGTGAGGCTGCCATGACAACCCGCCTTCCCCCTCACGTTCTGGTTGACTCTGTCGATTGGTGAGCAGTTCGGCAGAACCGCACGGGGTGACATCCGTGTTCTCCTTTTGACAGGCGTGGATAACCCGACTCTGTATCGAACGTTCACCGCTGGAGGTGGACTCGAAGTCAGGCAGTATTATGATTGTGGTAAGAATGTTTTTATTTTGGTTGTTTTTTTTTCCACTCCCCATGTCCTAATCAGCTTGAGTGTGTGTGTGAACCTTGTAACTTTCCAGTCAGCAAAATGAGACCAGTACACACACAGAGGAAGTTTCAGAAAATAAAAGGGGTTTTGTGTTTGCACACACATGACGCTAGCGACTCAAAGAGCTCGCGGTTTTCTCACAAACCAAGCCGCTGCGTTTCAGATCCTCCCGCCGCCGAGCTGGACCAGCTGGAGCTGCCCGCCCTGTGCGACGGCCTGCGCAGGTACCTGCAGGATCTGCCCCAGCCCATCGTCCCGGCCGCCCTCCACGCTCAGATGGTCCACGCCGTCAAAGGTGAGCGCCGACCCAACGGCCTCGAAGCGTGGCGCATGAAGCGCTGACGTGATGTCCCCAAACCGTACAACACGTTCTGTGAGATGGAAAAAGGAAAAAAAAAAAAAAACCCACAAAAAACGAATCTGCTCTCCGCTTCTCCTTTTGGGTTCTTGACTTCATCAATTGAAAACATGCAAAGTTCAAATCATGCATGCTTCTCCCCTGATTTTTTTCTTTAACTTTGAATTAACTTTTCTGCGGGTTTTTTTTGCAAAGCAAAAGGAAGAAGAAAAAAGAAGAAAAGTCGCACCTCACTGCATTCTGTTGCATTGTGTTCTGTTGCACTGCATTCTCTTGCTGTCACATGGCCAGAAACAGGATATCTGTGGTTAATAGGAACTAAAACAAACCTGAAAGTTTATCTCTGCCATCTCCAGGCAGCCAATCACCCGCTAGTATACCTTACGCTCATTCTCAACCGCACTCTCTCTCAGGGGTTTCCAAGACAAACTGACTGTTCTTTTTTCTCTCTCTCTCTTTTTTGTTCCATCTCTTCATTGTCTGAAGATCATGCTTTCATTTCGTGTCGCTCTTCAGCCAGAGACGCTCCCAGTTGCGTTTCGTCTCATTTTCTTTTGACCCAAACGTTTTGTTTTTGTGGTTTTTTTTGTCCCCCCACCGACAGAGGCGGCGAACCCCGAGGAATGCGCTCAGCTGCTGCGTCGCATCGCCAGCTCCCCGACCCTGCCGCCCCAGTACTGGCTCGCCCTGCAGTGTCTGCTCAGGCACTTCTCTAGAGTCTGCCAGAACGCGCCCAAGAACCAGCTCAGCGCCAGGTCGTTGGGCGAGATCTTCAGCTCCGTGTTTTTCAGACAGCAGCCCACCAGGTGAACATCGCCCACCAGGAGAAATAAAAAAATAAAAATCCAGACATACTGCATTTGAGACTTGACCTTTAACCCCCCACACCTGCCCTTTTCTCCCCTCCCACAGCTGCGAACCCAGTCTGGATGCTTTCATCAAGATCATCGAGGTGCTGGTGACCAGCGAGTGGAGCGAGAGCCAAGCAGCTCCAGGTATCGGCTCCGGTCATCCATCATTTACTAACTTTACATCGGACGCTCGCACTTTGCATCGCCTCTTTTAGAGATGGGCGCATTATTTATTAGGGGGTGCAGAACGTTAAGCTCCCCGTGGGCACTAAACTGCTGCACAACTCTTGACTGAGAGCTGAGCTATTAATAGCTCGGCTCTAAGCCTCAGGACCTGCAGCTGCAGCAGGCTGCAGATTGCAACATCTAGGTGCATTTGAATTGAAAGTGTCAAATTGTCTTGCAGGATTTCCAATGCAGTTTTGAAAAAACCGGCTGTTATTTTTGAGTTTGCTTTTGTTTTTTACGAGTCTCGTTCAGATTCCAGTGCATTCAGATGTTTTTCATGCAAAAATAAGGAATATTTCTCTCCTCAAGTTCTGCTTTTCGAATCTGTGTAATGCAACGTAATCCGGGCCAAGCACATTTTTCAGTTTGATCAGACCTGAGCTTCTTCTGATGCCTAAAAATAGAAAACTCAAATGAAACGACCCGACTGTCAGCGGTTCTTACATTTCCTGAATGCTATCAAATCTGTTTGAGGAATAATTTGGCAATTTTAGATCGAAGAAACTAATTTGAGATAGGAAGTTTAGTGTTTATGGAGTTTTTTTTGTTTTTTTTTTCCACAGCTGAGGTGCTTCAAAGCACGCAGCATCACAAACTTGCTTTAGCTAGATGTCAGGTTTTTATTTAATTTTTTTTTAATATAATTTCAACCGGATTAAACCAGTTTGCAGACTGTTCTGTGATTTTTGCGGTTTGTCTATCTGGATCTGTTTTCTCACGGTCGGCCTGGAAACTGAAGTTAGTTTTAAAGTTTCGGCGGTGGTCTGCTTTGGGGGGCTGAAAGAGAGAGAGAGAGAAAAAAAGAGCTGCTGTGGTAGGAGGCAGCAGTGTGCTGCGTGTGACACTTATGTTTTTACAGGGCTTGTTAAAAGCGCTGTTGTTGGCTCGCCCACGGACCATAGACTGGCCGTGGCTGTTTAAACATTTTTACTACCTGTTGGGGCTATTTATAACACGGCTGTGCTTAGACTGGTCTCTGCTGTCAGTAATTTGCACCTGCAAGAGCATTTTGATGGACGGAAATGCTTTTTGTTCCCCGATTCTAGATTTATATTTGGAAGGTCGTAGAGTTGAAACGATTCACCAGATTCATCATGATGAACAGACGACTAATTTAGTCAACGAGTAATGGTTAACTGGAATATACAGGCTAAAAAAAGAGAATTTAAATCAGAAATGTACAAAATATATAGATTTTATATTTAAGATAAAAAGCCTTTGTGAATATTTTTCACCCAATAGTTTTAGCTTCACATGGTTCAAATTCTCTAAGGGAATGCAGTGGTTTTGAATATTAGACAAAAAATGATGAATTATTTGTTTTTTTTTGCTTGCACCTTTTAGGATATTTCTAATTTTGTATAAAAAAAAAAAATTCTTTTTTTTTTTAAATCCAACTAATCATTAAGATTATTGGTAGAGTAATGGATTACTAAAAATAATTGTTAGCTGCAACCCCGAAAGCTAGGCTAGGGTTGTTGTTACAGCAACAACCCTAGCCTAGCTTTCAATAGAAACATTTTCAAAATAGAAACTTATTACAAATAATAAAAAAAAGGTGCCAAAATATGATTCTCACGATAAAGTGAATTAGTTGCACAAATTTAAAAACAAAATCTGGTGAAAATGCTTTACATATTAGCCAAATAGTTTCTTGATATTTCTCATATTTTCTGATATTTAAATCAAGAAATATAAGCAACGTTAGTATCACCTAGAAATTACAATTGTTATCTATATTTTGTCTTTTCTATATATGTAGATTCAAGCAAAAAAAAAAAAAACTTAGAATAGATGGCAGCTAATTTGTTTTGCCATACTTAGCAATCTGGTAGCTATTAGCTTACTTGGGCTAGCTGCTCTGCTACTTGTAGCATGCTAGCTTTAGCTTTGAAACGGCGCCGTCGCATTTTTGTGGGACCAGAAATATTTTCAGACGTCCGGATTTGTCTCGTTAGCAATACCATCTTACCCCCAAGCTGACTGTCGGTCTGCAGAAACGGGCGGGGGAGGGGCCAGCACCTTATTTATTTTTTTACTCTTTGCTACAGAAAGAGTTTGAGCGGTTCAGCTCGACGCAGCCGAGAGCCGGCCGCCGGCAGCCCGTCTGAAGCACATGACCCGGTCAAACATGGGCGCTCAGGTGCGCCGGGTTTCAGTCATCTGGCTCATGAAAACACCAAGACGAGGGGAGCCTACTCTGTAAACACACATGTTCGGATTGTGTGTGTTTTGTGAATGACCTGTGTCTGTGTGCGTGTGTTTAAGGGTGTCTGCATGCCTCCTCCCAGTTACTGCTAGCCTATTTTAAGTAAGCGTCAAAAGGCCCACTTAGATTTGGTTGGCTGGAAAGTCGGCCTGCGCCACAGAGCGCTTCTTGTTAACTGAAGACGGCCTCCCTTCCCTCCCCCACCTCACCTCACCCCCCCACCTCCTGGATATCCACATGTCCTGCCCCCTCAAAGGGCTCAGTCAACAAATATTTGAAACTTTTGCAAGTTAATCATAAGACCGAACACCCACCCCATTCGTACTTTACAAACATGTAGGAAAAAAAAAAAAAAAGAGGGAGTGACCACAGAAACCTGAGACTCTGGATTCAGGGCGACACCGGAGCAGCTACTGCTAATCATTAACCATCCGCCTCCACGTGAGCAGGCCTCAGGCTCGGCTCAGAAAAGGAAACGGTGTGGGGGCAGGGGGGGGGGAGGAGCAGCAGCAGCAGCAGGAGGGAGGGGGGAAAGGAGGGGAGGGAGAGTCGGAGCAGTAGCTGAACGCTCTCAGTCAGACGGAGTGGGGCGAGCGAATCAGTCACACACTCAGCCCGGTCGCACGCAGCACCTGCCCAGAGGATTACCTGGATTTCATTAAGAAGCGTGCAGGGCCGCAGCTTTTTCAAAGAATTAAAACGAGACGCATCCTCATACAGGAGGAAGAGGAAGAGGTTGGGGGGGGGCAGCCCAAACTATGAAACGGAGCTCCGCTGAACTGGATTTAATTCAACCTTTGGAGCTGAAAGAGACGCTTCAGAAAGGACTTTTCATCCACTGAGACATGCACAACTTACAGCGTGAGTTTGACGCTCTTACTCTGAAACTCCAGGATGTATCTCTACTTTTAACCTGCGAACTCTTACAACCTCCCCCCCTCCCAAAAAAACACATAAAGATATAATTTTATTTTATTTTTTTAAAGAAGCCCAGTTGTCACTCAGACCTGCTTCAGGCACACGGCTGCATAAGTAACTCTCCAGTCCGCACCGGCTCTAAAACCCTTGCATTATTTTTAGATGCGCCGTCTCTCTCGCTCTGTTGAGAGAGAGAGTCTAAATAATTGACAGCGTAAAAGGACTCTTTACCCAGTCGAAGGTGTGCTGGCGTGAGATTCTCACAGGACAGGAGCCTCGAGCGAGAACTGCTAGATGGAATTACTTTTATTTCAAACAGGAAAGCAAAAGTTTGTTTCTTTTCCGCTTCCAATGCCGCTATCTGAGGGATCGATACAGAAAAACAATGCTGAGCTGATTTAAAAATGTTACTTAGGTTTTTTTAAACAAATTCACTTGATAACTGCAGCAGTACAGCACACTCAAATACACCAACAGCTTCACAAACTCGATCAAACATGAGATTTGTACAAATAAACTGCAACAAAAACGTTCAGAAAATGCAATTAGGGATACTAAACATAATGTAAAATAAACAAAAAGTCATGAAGTCGCTCAGACCACAAAACGTAGAACTAAACTGAACAGATCTGCCCGTGTTCACATTGTCACAGTATCCAATCTAGAACTTATTTTTGCCAATATTGGGACCGATACAGGCATGAAGTAATGTTACCTATTAATATTTAGAATTGGACTTATTTCTATAGAACTTTTTGTCACAAAAGGAAAGTTTCTTTCAGCCAGCTGAGTGGCAAAGTGCAGCAACAGGTGTGGGGAGAGCAGCAGATCTTACTAATCATACAACTTGTACTTGGTTATTTTCTTTCAGGCACTCATTTATTAAGCTAATCGCTCTCTTCTTGAGCATCCCTCCCTACTTCTTCTCCATAAATCAGTAGAATCTCCTCTGAACAAATTTGGCCGTATGAAAACCGGCTTCCCCCTCCCTCTGAAGCCCTAATTCTCTACCAGGAAGCTGCTCCTATTTTAACATCGCTAAGGAAACCTGGCAGGCTGTCTCCGTCACGTCGAGTGTCATGCTGCGGGATTACAGGACGTATTTCAGAGCCCCGGGTTAATGCTGACCACTGGGGGGGGCTGGAGAAGGAGGAGGGGGGCAAGGCATTATGATTCAGCTGCGTACGTGCTGCAGCAGCAGAGCCGGCTTTGTCCGCGTGCCAGCAGTGGGACGGGCCGAGCGTCCGCGCGACACACGCAGGGAGGAGGGGCGAGGGGGGCGAGCGAACCTGCAGGAGAGCAAGTGCACAGGCTCGGCAGAGGGAGACGGGGATGCGTGAAGGAAAGCATGAATCGAGCTGCGGGGAGCTTTTTTTTTTTAATTTCCTTCCTTCTAGTTTAGCTGCAAAGCGGAGAGTCTGATCCCATTCTGCTCGGCAGCAACGCTGTAAAGTGTATCGGCAGGAAATACGCTCGGAGAATGACCTCACCGCTCTAAGGAAATGAAAGATGCAGGAACGGTTGGTGACTGACCCCCCTGTGTGATTGGCTGCGGTGAGTGATGTAACACGTTACCGAGCAGGCTGCCTCTTAATGGCTTTTTAGGAATCGTGCGATTAAAGTGTTTCTGCCTCGGAGAGAACGAGGAATCTGCGTTGTCGGGGCTGCTGTTGTTTCCTTTTGTTTTTATTAATCGTTTGAGGCATTTCCAGTCATTTCTAGATGAGGTGGGAAGCTCAGACCCGCACTGTTCTGTTGTATGCAATTATTTTCTGTTACTGCAGAAGGCATCTGGCAAGTTAATCCTGCTTTTAGTTGCAGGCGAGAGATGTTCTGCAACGTCCGCCGCCGCAGAACGGTTGATGCAGTGCAGATTTGTGGGGTTAAAAATAGCCGACTACCTTAGCTCCAATCTCTGCTAGCCTCCGTTGGCTTTGACTTTCGTAGATTTATTGACTCTAAATCTATAGAGCAGAATCAGGTTATCCCACACCACAGCCCCGGCCGAAGGGGATTCGTTTGCCGGCGATGGCTGTAGATGTCAGACTTGCGCTCGTCGTCTGTTCCCAGCCGTTCGTTTTTCAAGTCCTCCGTGCGCATCGTTTTCTCAGAAGGATGCGCTCTCGCATTTTGCAGCGAGGAATATTTATAGGCGGCCTCCTTTCTTGAATGAAATTCATTCTGCCTGACTCACGCTCCGCTCCATCTCTCCTCCCACTTTCTCGCTGTCGGGAGAGAAGGCAGAGTTTCATTATCCCAGTTTGATGAATTGGGGCGGAGAGAAAGAGAGGCACGAGTGAGAACTAATAAGCCTGCAGCAGAACGCCTGATTTGCCTCGAATAGCAGAAGTCGGGGAAAGTAAATTTTGCTACCGAGACGCCAGGAATTCAACCTATTATTTTATTTTTTACTTTTGTTCCAACAGCTCTACCTCCAAAACCACCAAAGTCCACAGCTGTGACTAACAACGGTATGAACAACAACATGGCTCTTCAGGACGCCGAATGGTACTGGGGGGACATCTCTCGGGAGGAAGTCAATGAGAAACTGAGGGACACTGCGGACGGTACGTTCTTGGTGCGGGACGCCTCGACTAAAATGCACGGAGACTACACTCTGACGCTGAGGTGAGTCGAATCGTCCTCCTCCGTTTTTCTGTCCTTCTGTCCCGTTCTTGGTCTAATTCTTCTACCGCCTTTGTTTGCTTGCAGGAAAGGAGGCAACAACAAGCTCATCAAGATTTTCCACCGCGACGGAAAGTACGGCTTTTCGGATCCGCTGACCTTCAGCTCCGTCGTGGAGCTCATCAACCACTATCGGAACGAGTCACTGGCTCAGTACAACCCGAAGCTAGACGTCAAGCTGCTTTACCCGGTCTCCAAACACCAGCAGGTAGGGAAGCTAGCCCACTGGATTGTCACAGCACTTCCCTTTTTTGACGGGAACTTAACCGCAACTCTGAAATCCGTCATCAGGACCAGGTGGTGAAAGAAGACAACATCGAAGCTGTGGGGAGGAAGCTTTGTGAATACCACCAGCAGTACCAAGAGAAGAACAAAGAGTACGATCGTCTGTACGAGGAATACACCAGAACGTCACAGGTGAGACGCAGCCTCACTCCCGACTGGCATCGGTAGTTTCACCGTGGAATTTGGATTTTAAAACCGCGCTTCGTCTTGCAGGAAATCCAAATGAAACGCACAGCGATAGAAGCCTTTAATGAAACCATTAAGATATTTGAGGAGCAATGTCAGACGCAGGAGCGGTACAGCAAAGAGTACATCGAGAAGTTCAGGAGAGAAGGCAACGACAAGGAGATCCAAAGGTGAGGACGCTACGGAGATTAGTCGTTTTTAGCTCGCCTTCCGACAGAGTATTTTTTATTTTTTTGCGCTAACTCGTCGCTTTTGTTTGCAGAATCATGGGTAACTACGAAAAGTTGAAATCGAGGATCAGCGAAATCGTCGACAGCAAGCGCAGGCTGGAAGAAGATCTGAAGAAGCAGGCGGCGGACTACAGAGAGATCGACAAGAGGATGAACAGCATCAAACCCGACCTCATCCAGCTCCGCAAGACCAGAGACCAGTACCTCATGTAAGTACTTTGCGTCAAGGGTTAGGTTGCTCTTATCGAGGTGCGTTGTAACCTTGGCATACCTTGATAGATTTAGTCTTTCTTTGTGTCTAACGTGCATCTGCTTACTGTCGACAGGTGGTTGACACAGAAAGGAGTCCGACAGAAGAAGCTCAACGAATGGCTAGGAATCAAGAACGAGAACACAGAAGAGTAAGTCCCCAAGTCCGAACGACGCAGAAAATGTTCCTTGACAAGAAAACGTCCCTCCCATCACGACTAACGTTCTGTCATGTCTTTGGTTTTCTTTCAGTCAATACTCGATGGTGGACGACGACGAAGACCTCCCGCATCACGACGAACGCAGCTGGAGACTGGGCAACATCAACCGGCTCCAGGCCGAGGCCGTGCTCCAAGGCAAGAGAGACGGAACATTCCTGGTTCGGGACAGCAGCAAAGCAGGGTGCTACGCCTGCAGCGTTGTGTACGTATCCATAAAACTATGCTTAGAGTTGTTGTGATTAGATTTCCAGACAAGTGGGTGACCGTTTGTCCTGCCTCTCTCTCTCCGCAGCGTGGAAGGAGAGGTGAAGCACTGCGTCATCAACAAGACGCCGTCGGGCTACGGCTTCGCCGAGCCGTATAACCTGTACGGCTCGTTGAAAGAACTCGTACTCCACTACCAGCACACGTCTTTGGTCCAGCACAATGACTCTCTGAACGTGACGCTAGCGTATCCAGTGTACGCCCAGCAGAGACGGTGAGGAGCCCCCAAACCCCGGACGTTCCCCTCCCCGCACGGACACACAGGTTTACGAACCTGGCTGGAGCTGGAGGAGACGACGTCTTGGACTCCTTGAGCAAATACGAACAATAAACAACGGAACGGATGCGCTCAGACGCTCGAACTTGGAAACCGGAGGAAAAGGACACAATAAAGCCTGAAACATTTCAGTGACTTTGCCGTAAAACCTGAGGCGAGTCTGAATGTAGATCTCTTTATTTTTCTTTTGTTTTTGTGGGAGCACAGAATCTAGCGGAAACTGATGAGCTCTCCAAGAGGAGGACGTCTGAGGCCTTTCCCTTATGGTGCTTGTTCGTTTTTTCGAAGCTTTACCAGCCGGAATGTTAAACCACAAAGTCAAACCCTTGAAACAGAACCGTACTCACCGGCTACGACTTTTTTTTTGTTGTTGTTTTTATTTCCCTCGCATCATCTATGTGCATTTCTTTCCTTCTCCTCCTTCCTCTACATGTGTGTTTGTGCTGACTGTCCATGTGACCAAAACTCATAGAATCGGGAGGCCGTGCGACGCTGGATGGCTGGAACACATTAGCCTGTGTTTATCTGCTCAGCAGCAGACCATGGGTCAACTGAAAATGTAGCAAAATGGCACTTTTTTTCTTTTTTTTTTTTTTTTACACATAATTTTTTTTTTTTCAAATGATTTGATAAAAACAAACTCCTACGAACTTATAAGAGCAGAGTGGAGACGGAAAAAAGCCTGCAGCCATGTCGCTGTCGAGCTTTAGAGTGCAGAAGCAAACTTGATCTTAAAGGTGTTGGACGAGGTTGAGACTATGAATGGACTTACTATTTCATGTACATATGTGAAATTGTGCAAAGTCATGAAACAAAGTGCACCGTACCAAAAAGGATCAGTTCCTGTTGAGTTCTCTTCTGATCAGCTATGCAATTCTTTCTCCATTTGTACTTAAGAATTGTTTAACTGTTGCAAACCCACAATATAAGCTTGTTTTACCGCTTGAAAAGTATCTTTTCCTGTGTAAAAAAAAAAAAATATCCAAGAGGATATTTTTTTTTTGTTTTGTTTTGTTTCTTTCAAAATGCCAAGCTACAGTACAAAACGCTTCTGATTTTTAAAGAATAATAATAGAAACGTACACTTTATTGTAAATGACTTTAACAGCTGGTATACAGATGGAAAAGATGAGTATTTTATTACCTTTTTTTTTTTGCTTTTGTTTTGTTTTGCTTCAAACTAAAGTTCCTCTCAGGCAGAGCCTTTGGAGTGTTTAGCTGCTTCAGTGAAGAGTGCAGAGCGAAGCCCGTGTTGGAGGAGCAGTCGGTGAACGGTGCTGGTTGGGATTGTACGACCCCATATCGCCGCCCAAACAGCAGTAGAGATTTATTTTGTTATAAAATAGATATGTTCCCATATGAGAGAATAGAAGATCAATTTACATTTTACACTTTGTATATTTTTCTGTATCAGAAAATGTTTACATGGGTGGATCAGCTCATTTCAGAAACTAATTTTTTTTTTTTTTTCATATTTCAAAGTTGCGCCGGGCAAAAGGTGGCACGAACCCGAAATAAAAAAAAAAAACGGCAACAGCTCGACTACAGTTTTCCTTTCCTTGATTTTGTTTTCTTGTTTAATTTAAAGTTCTTATGAGAAAAACGGTACACGGCCAAACGACCAATCGGAGCGCTTGTCGGTGTGATGCGTTTTATGAAATCTGAACATGCATGCACGCCGAGTCACCTGCTGTGGAGTTGAAATCTTAACAAAAATGAGCTGGGAAACCAGAATGTGATTGTTTCTATTTTCACTATTACGACGGGAGTCGGATGATTTACCTCCCATGTATCTCACACACGCACGCACACACACACGCACAAACCGGCAGCAGCGGCAGAGGCTGGGTATAAATCTGTGTTTCCCCTTAAGGCAGGAAACTGTTTCTGCGACGGTACACGCAGTTTTGACCAAACTGCTCATCTGAAATTTAATTTCTTTTTTTTTAAGCACATTTTGGGTTTTATCACATTTATAAAAGTACTAAAGACATCTGTAATATGTCTCATTTTATTTACCTCACAACAGCTGCTGACACAAACCTTTTTATTTCATTATTATTCCCCCCGATCACAGACAACATGCACCTTCTCTGCCTCAATGCCGGGTTGTATGATTGATTTTTTTTTTTTTTTTTTTCTGTTCATTTCGTGTCACACACATGATTGGATTGATATTCGCCAGTGTTCCTCAGTTTGGCTTTGAATCTGTATTGGGCTTTGTTTTAAAAAAAAACAACAACAAATAAAACATTTTTTTTTTTTAAAGAAACAGAAGTGTTTCATTTATTTGCTGGATGAACTTTGGTGTGAAGATCAGGAGCAGCACGCTGAAGTAAAATGACATTGCGGCTACGCATTGAAGATGATATAATAAAAAGATGCAGTTTAACATAAAATACTGACTGTTTAAAAGTCTTGGTTTTAACTACACCCCCTGGAAATAATGTAAAAAGAACCAAATATGCAAAAGAATCAACACAGATTGAGTTGAATCAACCTAATGCTAACTTAAATGCTAATTTAGCATCAAATCAATAAATGACATTTTGCATTGGTAATCCAGAAGGGGATGAATAATTGTTGACATGCCATTTCAAAAATAACAATTGCTCCTTGTACCAGCAAGTTGCATTTCTGCCTCAACATCTGACCATTCCTGTATGAAGTTAGCTTGTGCTTAAATTAGTTGGCGTAGCGTAATGCTAGCTTGTGTTAAGCGTCAAAAACTTAACGCGTTTGTTTTAATTAAGATACGAGTCGGCTTGTTCCTCTCCGGACCTCTATTAGATGCATCATCACAGGTGGTACACGCTCAGAACTAGGAAACGTCTCAACTGTTCAGGTCTTTGCTTTCTGCCTCCAGATTTACGTCAAACGAGATGAAAGTGTTGCGTTCTTTTTTCCTGCCTTAAAAAGGAAAACCTCCACCTGGCTGGAGATTTACACTGCATATAAACCAGAGCGTGGCATAATTGGTGGGTGTTTTAAATAGATGCTTCATTGACACACTTTCATCATCAGGTTGAGTTGCCTGCAGACTGTGCTGAACATCTTCCATCTTCTCTGTGTGTCATGACAATGACACCGGACGGTTACCTGCTGGAGTCCGATCCGGTCTGACCCGGTTGGTTGTGATTAACTGAACCACTGAGTCACAGCTGATTTTTCCACGTTTCTGTCCCTTCAAACTGGCTCTCAGAAAAGTATCCGGGCTCTCGTTCTCAATGTTACATTTTCTACCTCAACACTTCCTCCTTATTCTTGAACTCAACCTTAATGAAAACAGAAAACAGGTGATCCAACTTGGGGAAAAAAAAAAAAGATTTTGTTACAAGCAATCAAAGTAACATTACCTAAGTATTAATACTTATTTGTCAAACTTCATAAATATATGAAGTTTGAGAAACTTAACTTGATTACATGTAACAAACTCATTTTTTTTCAGTGTGGCTGAAACGTTGACACTGCTGGGTGTTGCAACAGGACAACGAACTCAAACACACACTGACCTTTTGGAAAGCCTTGACCTCAGCTATGCTGAACATCTGCGGACTAGGAAACCTGCCTGGCTGGAGATGTGACCAAGGAGGCAAACGATTAGCTATACTAGCTTAAAGTATTTTAGCGACGCTACTTCTGGATAGCCCCACAAAAATAGCATGATTTAGTATTAGCATTAAACCAGGCTTATACATAGTTTCTCATTTATGCCATTTGGGGTTTTTTTCTAAGAAAATATAACAGAGTGATTTATATATATCATTTTTTGTAATAATCTGATAAAAAAAAACAACAACATTAATTTCAACTAAACAAAATATAACAAAATATTCTAATAGAAAAGATAGTACACCCTAATTTTTTTGGCTGAATCACTTTCTGTAGCAATCGACCGTTTTCTGACATCGATCTGATGACAGTCTCTTTCCACTGTGAGATATGTGAGGGGTTTTAAATCACTCCATAGCATTTTTATTTAATTGAGAACGTCTCCATACCACGATACTTTCACCTCCACGTTCTTTTCCTAGTCAAATCCTGCCGTTGGTTTACGCCAAGAATGTCCTCTTGTTCTGGTGTCAAAACAATTCACTAGACGTGACGACTGGTCTAAATGTCATCGTTCTCTGTGGCAAATTTGGAACGTCCGATTTCCAAATTCTTTTGAGATTTCTCGAAATCCCCTTTACCGACTCAGAAGTTGCTATAATATTCTCTCTCGGAGAATATTATAGCAACTCAGGCAGAGTTTTTCCAACTCGCTGGCACATCAAACTAGACATCTGAGCTTCAAACCTTCAAAATGCTGCGTAATGATTGTTTTCATCACGTGCGTTTAGGCGGCGATTTCAGCCGCCTACCACTGATCTTATATCTTTGCTACCCATCACAGATAGAACACCTGTCTACAGATTTTGCCGGGGTTTTTTCCCCTCCCAGTCTTCCCTCGTTCTCTACTTTTGCTACCGAGCGCAGCGGAGTTTTACAAATATGCAAATGTTCACAAACCAGTTTTTTGTTTTGTTTAATTTTTTTCTGACAGACACCTGGATGCCTCTCTCCCACGTTGCAAAAGTTACCATAACTGTCATACCTGAGGCAAATCGGAACGAGATCGTAAGTGAAGAGAAAAAGTGGAACGTTGTCAACTTGGAAACTTTTTTATTTATTTTTTTATGAGATTATGTGCAGCAGCAAGATTAGCGTCATCCTTGGAAACTGAAAGTTTTAGGAGCAATAACAGCTGGAGTTACTAATTTGATGCTTCCAAAGGCAAACGGTTGAATTTATTTAGTGTTATCGAAGTGTTGGGGGCAGAATGCAAACTTTCGGCTTTTATTCTTTTACTATTTTGAAAAACTTTTTCTTGCCTCTCAATACAGTTATTGATGATTTTATGTTGGTGTTTCACATTTTAAATAGGGACGTTTAGAAACATTAAACCGTTTCTTTGTTTTTTTAAACAGAAATGTAAATGTACTTAATTACAATTTTTTTTTTTTTTTGACAACTATGCACCAGTACAGCACAATTAAATACACCAATAGACTTACAAGATGTCACTCAGGGCACAAAAGAATAGAATACCTGATCTAGAATCTTTCCGATATCAGGACCGATACAGATATTCCTATCAGATTGGTGCTCCTCTAATTTTAAATATACTGACAATTTATTTAGTGTTTTAGTTTGGACCTAAATGTCAGACCAGTCAGAGGGGGACTTTTGGTTTTCACGTCATTCGTTGGTATTTGGTAGGACTGCATTTTTCTGCTCAAACGTTTTGGGTTTCCTTCTACAAACTTCTCACAATCTGCTGGGAATTTTTGCCCGTTCGTCTTCACATCTTCTGGTGTAACGGAGTCAAGTAGGTAGGTCACCCAACAAAAACCTTTTAGCTCTGTCCATATGTTGTCTAGAGCCTGAAATCAGACGCCCGCTTTGTGGTCCTTAAGCCTCTTTGTAGTAACTTGGCGTTTTGTGGTCAAGCTTTGACCGTCCATCGACCAGAAAATTGTGCAAATTGAAATTACGAAAATAAATTTGCTTCATGGAAACACGGCGATTTTGAAACAACTCATTTTTTGTCAAGAGAAAGTCTTGTCGCTAGCATGACGTGGTTTTTCGGCCGTATCGAAACCAATGTTTGAAAAAACTATATGTGAAACCATGTTCTACATTATAACTAAAGCTGCTAATTCTGAAAAGCGTAAGACAAATATACCACAAGAAGCACAAGTCAACATTTGTCCCTAACGGCAAACTAATGTAGCCATTAGTTATTTTTTTTTATTTTTTATTTTTTTAATCGGAGCAAAAACAAAGCATTCAGTCTGAAACTTTGCATTTATCGTAACGTGACAAAGAAGTCTGGGGCCAATTCATGCAGAATGCGACATGCACGCCTTCGCGTCTGGGTCTGCGGCTCTGAACAGGAGAGTCATGCAACGTGAGGCCAAAGTGAAACTTCAGATTGAGTCGTTTCGTTGTCGACAGGCAGAGAACGCTCGACGAGGAAGGAATATCCCTTCCTTTTAGAGAGAGAAATAAAAAGAAGCCTCAGAGAATTCCTCCCCCCTCCCCCAACACCCACACCGTTTGTCATTCTACCAGTATGTCTCATTGCTTTGTGGAGCATGCAGCTGGATGGGTGCCATGTTTGGCCTGATGAGTTTTCGTCACATCCTCCACCTCCTCCGCCCCCTCCACGTTGAACTTTGATTGCACTGCAAACTTGTCGAGCTACATCCTGCATGCGCACCGTGCCTGGTGCAGCAACAAGGACTCTTCATACACCACAAGCTGCCGCCGTTATTAGCAGCTCATGTTAAGTTAAGTTTGAAAAGTCAAATCCACTCTCTGACGCAGGCAACAGGTACAAATGTAACAATTTAGAAGATTTCCATCCACAAAGATGCTGTCGGTTCAGTTTCTGATTAGCACGTCACATTAAAGGAGCAGTATTGTGTAAAATTGGATCATGCTAAAATTGCCTTGAATCATGCATGTTTGAGAAATGTTTCACTCTCCCGTTGGCAACCATTCAGCTGTGCAAAACGACAATGTGGTCCTAGCTCCACTGCATGGTTTCTATGAGACACTGGTGAACTGGTGACACAGAGGCAGCAAGCGTTGGCCTGACATCGGCCAACCAAAAGGGGTCTTACAGGATCAGATGAGCAGACATAGCTCAAGCTGTGGAATATGGAGATGCATCGTGCTAGCCTACTGGTAACGACAACTATTTCTGGATGGGTGGAGAAAAGTCTGATCTTGCTGAGGTATCAGACTGGTAGTAAGCATCAGTCATTCTTAAAGGTTCCAAGAAAGGAAGGCTGTTTTGGGGACAAAGGATCAACGTTGTTGATTTTCTGTATTTGGGTGATCTTACAGACTCTACACCTGGTCAGGTCTTGCCCAAACAACACTGTAAACATGTACCATGTGACACTACGACAACAGCAGCGACACATGGGGGTATAGACAATGGATCTCTTCACTGTCACTAAGAGCTCCCACATCGTCCAGAAGAGTATTTTGCCAAATGGTAGAGTTCAGGAAAAAACATCCGTACTTCCCGATTCTGTTTCCTTTCCCCCTTGTCTATAGAATGTGTCCATTCTTCCTTCCTATTTTCTTCCTCATCTACTTCATTCTCCTTCCTTCATTGTGACCTTTGTCGCTCCCATATGTTCTTTCTTCTTTCCTTGTGTCCTTCCTTCCATCCCTTTTTCCTTTCTTGTACCTGTTTCACTGTCCAATGTGCCATTGACTCATTCTTTCCTTTCTTTATCCCTTGTACACATCTTAACCCTGTTTTGTATTTTCATCCTTCCTTTTCCATTCCTTCTTCTATTTCCTTTCTTGAATCCTTACTTCTTTGTTTGTTCAATCCATGGTGAACCTCTGCATTTCAAAAAGTAAATGTAAAGACCTGACAACTCTAGGAAGTCAAACTTCCTAGAGTCTTTTTTTTTGCCATGAAACATGTCTAGGAATTCCACTGCTTTATTTTGTAAACTCCACTTCTTCAACCTTAAATGCCCCTCACAGGCAGCGCTTGCTTGCTTTACAGCCTATCTGTTGCATGGAGCAACACGTGTTGTGTAAGAGCGAAAACTTGGACATTGCCACGAGCGAACCCTACCTCCCGGGGTCTCCTGAGGCGAGAGAATCGCTTTTTTTCACTAAGATTAATCAACAAATGAAAGTTGTGTTTCAAATTGTACTTTACAAATGTTTTTCTTTCTTCCCTTTGCCTTCATCAGCCATTTCTCTTCTGCTATGTAAGAAAAGGGGTTTGGGGTGTAAATGGACTTCTATCTGTGATCAACAGTGTGTGAGAGTTGGACTCGGTTTTTCTACCATCTTCTTCCTTCCCACAAAGCAAGCCACCGTAACCCGAATTGTCAAAAGGATTAAAATAGTTTTGATTCTTCTCTCTTTGTTTGTGCCTCTGATTCTTTAGAAAATGAATTCCTCCTCTATTAGGTCAAGTCTTCAGACTGTAATGCAGCCACACCAGTTACAGAGCTGTAAAGATGAGGCCACAAGATAAGGCAACGAGTTCAGATGGCTTATCTTTAAAGCCCTGATAGTGGGAGCAGAGTGCTGCTGCATTGCACTGCACTCTGTCAAATATTAACACTTTCTATCTAAAGCATTGATGAGCCACTCTTGGAAAGAGGGAAGTAATTGGAGGCCAAAGTCTCCAATTACTTTGGAGACTTTGGCCTCCAAAGTAATTGGAGGCCACCTTTCCCTGCGAAAAATGAACAAATCCATCACAATCGCTGACATACATCATCATCATACACCAAATGATTGTCATTGCGGTGCAAGCTTCTGAAAAGAGGGGGAATTTTCAGCCACGAGTTTCACTTCTGCCCCAAATCAATCCCAATAATCCCCCTTGATTTCACTCGGCCTATGATGTTTCATGCCTCGATGCAAACACAGAGAGCCGCACACCCCCGGTGCAGCGCATTCGATGATCAGGCCTGATCAGGACGGTGTGAATCCGCAGGCGCTCAAAGCGCAACATTCCAGGAAACAGCATTGCTGGGTTATCAGGATAGGCCTGGAGAACAATTGAGCGGTAAATACTAAAAAGTACGAAGAGTCACGTTCCGTTTTGCTCTTCCCAGTACGAGGGAAGTAACCTTTACATAAAGACTTTAGCTTTGACTGGAAGACAATTACAGAGAAGACAATCTTGGGAACGTCAGACTGTCCCCAGGGGGAAAAACTGTGTATATGACTCACTCAGAGACAGACACACACACACTGCTTCCTCCTCGGATCTGATTATGGAGCTGTGTGAGCGTCTGACCTCCACTCTCTCTGTTGCAAACCACCTTGGCCATTGCACTTTTGGGCCAATTTGAAATTAAATAAGACTGATTTACTTGAACTGAGCCGTCAAAGCCTGTGGAATGGCTGGAAATTTGAGAAACACATTGTTTATTAAAATTAAAAAAATTGTCATCCTGACAAAGCATCTTGTTGGTGGAACAATAGATCGGATCTGGTTGATATACCAATACCAGTTTATTAATAGAACACCAGTAAAGGTGACCAGGTGGTATACAGTAAAGCATTAAGTTGCTGAAATGTTTTCTCCAAATTACTTCAAGAAAAAAATAGGTTTGAATTTTGCTAAACCTCTCAACTGGTAAAAACCAGATTCTGTCTGCGTTTACTTGGCTGCCCAGTTTTAGGACAGGATTCATTTTAATGACTAAATTTGTTTTTAATTCTCTCATTTGGTTCCAGAAATGTAAACCTTTATGTCTGTTCCAAACATCTTAAAGATCAGAAAATCCCCAACTCCTGATGTTAGTCAAACTATCATGGAGGGACTGACCATGACCATGACATTTTTCTTGACAGGAAGATAAACTTGATGGTCATCTGCATAGACTTGAATTCAATCTGATTCAGATGAAAAGAAGGCAGACAAAATAAAAAATAAAAAAAAAATTAAAAAGGCAGGAATCCAAGAATGTAGCCCTGCGTGATCTCTCAGGAGAGGCCTAACCTCGGTGACCTATAACGCCAACAGGGCTAGGTCAACGAGTTTAGGCCTGAGGCCATGAGAGAGCATTCCATTGGAAGAGTTTCAAACCTGGCCTGACTTTTCTGTTGTGTTCTGTCAAAGTACTCAAATGTACGATCCAACACATTACAGTGGAAAGTAGCTGGGACTCAGGCCTAAGATTTGACATTTAAGGACGGTGGCGTCTTCCAGCTATTACGGAAAACACACTGGCATGAGGAAAACATCTGAATGCCACACACAAAGGCTTTGATTTAAACTGGAGTTCATATTTAGTGTTGCAGAGATCACACTAAATATCCACACACACCAGCTGTAGAGAAATCAAAAGATTCCCTTTCGAGAAACGCTTGTGTGACAACGGTGGAGTTCTTCAACAAGAGAGTAAGCAATCTTTTCCCAGAGGTAGCAAAAATTAATATTTTAGTAATGTCGGTACGGTTCAGTATGCTGTTTTATGGTCTTGTGTATTCAGGAGAGCCTTTCCATCACCAGTGGTACTCTCACCTTGTAGGCAGGGTTAAACCCAGATGCCTAGCATGCCATCATACCATTGCGGCGACAAACGTGACACACCAGTATGTCTCATCCTTGTCAGAAGCAGTGACGTTTTTCTGTTCCCCGATCAATGGATGGTGTGGCGAGACACCAGCAGCTCCACCCCAGCTGTACAGTACCACTGAACTGAAGGGGACGCAAAAACGGTGCAGTACGTTTTTATAACTGAGAAAGGCAAAATGGCTATGTGAAACCTTGACCTTGCATACTTTTATATTCCATTTTAGCTCTGGCTCTATGTACAGTTTATTCCAGCCTTCATGATTTCTTCCAGGATTCCCCCGTATGATGTAAGTTGACTTCTGAAAGCAATATTCTAAAAATTTATATTCATTTTTAGAAAAATATGAGTATACAGATAAAAATTGTTTTATTTGTGTTTTAAATTTTTTTTAGAGCAACAAAGATTTTCCACTTTACAACATTTTTTGTTGAGGGGAGAGAGAGGGAGTTACATGCAAATGTCAATAAAATACAAGAGGTTTTATGTGGTTGTAAGGTGACCAAGGTTCAAAAGATTACTTCAAGTAAAAGTAATCTTTCAGGAAGTCAGTAGTTACACTTTAAAGCCTCTTTTTCGCAACAAATGTAAGAATTTATTAATATTCAATTTCATTAGTTTAAGACTTGCTGCACACTGAGGAAATCTCCTCTTTACTTGGAAGTAAGAGAAACAAAACTCTTTTAGATGAATATGGATTCCTCTCAAAAAAACCCAAAGAGTTGATTGAGTCAGCAAAGTTTCCCCAGAAACTGATTTTTATTGGATTTCTCCTTGCACTGGGCCACAGTCGGGAGTTATGGAGAGAATCTGAAGCGCTTTCCAGGCCGCGTTGGAAGACTCTCGGTTGGGTCGATTTAGGAAATCTCTGACGTTCGGCGCGGAGTCTCTCAATTATTAACAAGCTAGGGATCAACAAGCTGCAATTACATCAACTCTGGTTAGTTAAAAGTGTGTGAATAAAAGTCCAAGTGCTGCTGCTTCGCTCCGAGCCGGCAGCCGAATAATTTATGACTCCATTACGACTGCATGTATTAAAGAAAAAGCCTCAGTGAAAACACCTAGTTCCTTGGAAACGGCAAAGAGTTGAATTTGCACCAAGATACTAACAAGCGTGTTGGCCTTACCGAGTTATTATTGTCAAACTCGCATGTGTCTGAAATTGGATGAGGTTGTGGGAACCTGCATTTGTTACAGCCATCCAACAAGAATTTTGCAGGCAGGTAGCATGTCTACCGACATGACGTGTTCTTATCAACGAGGCCCAATTCGCCTGCTAACGCTCAGCAATAAATAACAGGCAGAAAGTACAACCGTGTCTCAAGGGAATGGCAGTTTTTTTGTTTTTTTTTTTGATTTATGAGAGGTTTGTCAAATTTATTACAGCACTACCAATTTTTAATCCTTATAACAGCCGTTGAGACATTTTGTTCAAACGTCGACCTACAGGCCGCTTGAGCAGAAAGAGATAAACCATCTGCAAACTATAACACATGTTTTTTTTTGTTTGTTTTTTTTTTAGAATTTATGTAGCTCAGGATGAGAGATTTAAAGGGTTTTCATTCAGCTTCAATAAGATTGTTCAGGATGTGACAACTAGTGCGGCTAATTACTTTGACTAGGTGATGACAGTCAGTCATCACCTAGTCAAATTCACTATCAGGGTGCATCATTTATGAAGATCTGTCCTCCTAGAACATACAGTCATATTCAATAAGCAATAATATGCGTTCCAATGAGATTCGCTTGTCAGGCTAAACATGCTTTTTGAGAATTGATGACATTTCAACAGGTAATAAAAGATTTTTTTTTATTATTTATTTGGCACCAGTGGCTTTTAGAGAGCAGTAAACTGTTCTGAAATATGGTGGAGAGAAGGGGCGACATGCTGCAAATTACCCGAAAGTCAAACTCCTGTCATGTTAAAAATTAGGAAAAAAATGACTCATAGTACAGTATGATGGACAAAATTAGAAAAACTGACTCATATGATGCAAAACAAATGAGCAAAAATGACAAAGTCTTCAAAATAAGTGAAAATAGCCTTTATTTTGACGTTCAAAATGAGAAAAAAGGACACATAAGACACGCAAAAACGTGAGCAATACATGACTCCTAACCTTGTATGACCAAAACATAATGTGGACCTCATTGTTTCCTCCTCTCTATTTCGACCTGTTCATTACACCGACTTTTCAGTTCTTTATTCTTCCTACTCTTTCAGCCGTCTCCCCTTGACCTTTTGTTAAATGACTCATTTGATTTCTCCACTTTACTGAATGGTGCCAATACATCAGTGTGACGGGTTTTTGTTGCTTGGTTTGCATATTTATCTGCCAGCTCATTTCCTGTGATGGTATCCGTGTAAAAATAGCTAGTCAACCCATCGCTTGAATTCTATAAATCACTGACTGGATTTCTAGTAAAAGCTCCGTTCTGCTGACTGAGTGATTATTTTTCAATGAATATAATGACAAGCTTGAATCTGAACATATTGCACTTCTTAATGGACAAACGTCCTCAACCCATACTAGAGCTAAAAAGACTCCCATCATATCTAACCCTAATCTTAACATATTTTTCTATTCATTGTACAATAAACTAAAGAAACGTCATATTTGTTATGTTGGACTTTCACATAATTAATATGTTTTTATGAACATAACATATGAACAGAAATTTTACTGAAGTGGATATTTGTGCGTTTAGATCACATATCTCATAAGTTGTGGGATGGACTCATTCACATATTAATGCTTCCCAGAAGCTCTGACCCAGTTTCTCTGTGCGTCCCTTCATCCCTTCTAACCACCGCGGAGGACTGGAGCGTCCTGAGGGAAATTTGCAGGTTTCTGCATTACTGGTAAAGAAATGTTTGAAGCACGTCTAAAACACAGAAATATATCATAAGGATTCAAACCTCTGCAGTAAAGACGGCTGCAGAGACTTCATTTGGTTTGATTTTGACGATCAAACTGAATGAATTTTTTCCCCATGATAGGGACTTGCCAGTGTCAATTTACTTATACGTGGCACATAAAAACAACATATGTTGACATAGGGCTGTACAATGCAATTAAATGTGGCGATTCTTGAGTAAAACCCTTTAATTTGTTATTGATCCCGTTTGAAGGCTGTAACCCGCAATTAGTCAAGGACTTTTATTTTTGCTGGCCCACTTCCTGTGTTGCCCCAAACTCTGCCAGCTTGTTTCAAGCCCCGCCTCCAGCGCGCAGTTTAAACTTCCTCGCCTGTTTCCACTGTGATCGTGGCTTGTTGTTGGCGTCTTCCACACAAACTGATCCAAATCTTTGAACCTACTGATTCGATTGGCTGCTGAGTTTGTTATCTGACAGCAGTATTGCTTTTACATGTGAAACTTCTGCTCCATTGCTCATTGGAGAGTTGTTTTGCCAGAATTGTTGGCGGTGTTACCTGGACCATCACCTGGATTCTGTCACAGCTGATTGTGGCTAAGTACGCCCCATTCTCTTTTGAAAAGGTTACCTGCTTGCTGATTTTGTGCGTGCTCTGGCACTTTTGCATTGATGCTGAGGCAGGGAAGTTTCAAATGAAATCGATCAGAACAGAATGTAGCTACGCTTAAGTTTGATATTGCGCGGTATATATATTTTTTTCTCTCACTCTATTTGAGTATTTGACAATTTTATTTTTCTCGATTGATATTTTGAAAGTGCACTTTAACTTTAAATTGATTAGCTTGAAATATGGTTGATACTCTTTTTTTTTGTTTGTTTGTTTGTTTTACTTCATTTAAATTAAGGTTAATTTAACCTGATTATTGAAATGTTTAATTAGGTCTAATTATTAGCAACCTAATAATTGCATTTGCATTTAATATGCATAAACCAAATGCCTAAATTTAATTATTTTCTTTGTATGTTTGTACATAATTGTTGTTTTTTGATAAAAACACGTAATGTTTTTTTTCCCCCCCGTTGGATCAGATCCTCATCTGGATCGGAAGATGGCGAGCTAGAAAAAGGACAATGTGATTTTGGAGTTAATTTATTCTGAGTCACATACCAAAACTAAAAGCACTGCTTCCTGTTCTCATTCACACCTCAGGCTCCTTAATAGGACACTCTTCTGATGCTGCTTTCGTAGCCGCAGTTAGCTGCCTAGCCCGTAAGTGTTACAAGTCCAACCCAAGAGTTCAAAAGCATTAGCATGTTAGCAATCTCACTGGGGAATTTCTGCTACGTGCAATGAAGCATTTAGGAACACAATTCAATAGAAACTAATAGTGTACCTTAAGGGAGGTTGGTTGTATGCTTTCACACAAAGGAGCACCACCAGTCACTGATTAACCTTCACTTCCTTCTGTATCAGGGCTCAATGACCCAACACAATGTAGCAAAGGTACCAGGAAGTGCAGCAGAGTCGCACTTTTGTTTTCTGTTCGTTTCAGGGAAACCGTCGCCACGCACGACTCAGATACAGACTCGGTGCCTGCTGTGGCGTAAGAAATGCACAGATAGAGTTTTATTCGTAACAGCTGCGTTTCCATCACGAAGGTGTGCAAAACTTTGCTGGTATTCCATAAATGTCAATAAAACACAATTTCTCAATTCCGCTAAGTAAGAAACACAATTAAAATCATACATAAATAAGTTTGTCAAGTCATTAAAAGACACGCCGCTCCATCATCCTCCTACCACTTCCTGTCGTCGTCTTCGTCTTTTCCACCAGCGGTAACATCCGGTTGTTGGTCACATGACTGGTGTATTGCGAAAACATTTTTTTTTTCATTGCAGCTTTGCGAAATACACAAATTTGGATACAGCCAAAAACTCGCCTAACCCAGCGCAAAAAAACTTTTCCAGCCGTTTGATTCAGGTGTGCTGGACCCGAGAAACATCTAAAAGTTGCAGGGCTTTTTGATGTTTTTAGTAGATCCCTGATAACTCTGATTAAAAAAAAAAAAAAAAAAAAAATGGGCACCTTGCTGGAACGACAGCTCATCAGATCTATGTTTAGCCATCATAACACAGATGGAGGAGGGATTAAGAAACATTTCAGATGCCAAAGGTCACAAAGCCACTGGTCTTCGCCTCTGAATACTCGTAGATTCATTGTGATGCTAATCCTGTTTTATCCACTCGAACCTCAAAATAAACCCAGCGCTCTGGAGAATGAGTCGTAATCCTCAGCGCCGTGCCCGGCGTTATGTCACCCTGCTGCAGGTTTCAAGCCATCATCACATAAAAGAGAAGAGGGGGGAATATGAGCAGGTACACTAAATCCCATAAAGGGATTCTCTGAACTGATTTGAAATGTTTTTCAAAGCCTTTAAGGAACAAAGTAGCTATCAAGCAGAGGAAGTATAAAGTCCTTGTATGCAAATACAATTAAACCAGAGTCAATCTGAATGAAAAACATAAATACAAACCTAAGTTGTTTAACTTGTTTTTCTCATGTCCCTTGATTGTTAGTATGAATGGTTTTCCATATCTCACTGCGCTGCACCCTCCATCACTTATACCTGTCTAATTGTCTCCACCTGCGCCACCATTTAAGTTTTATGCAGACAAAATCCAGCATTTTCAAGTCAAGTCAGTAGCTGCGTTTCCATCGATCGTGTAATGGCGCAATTTGACATTTCGAAAGTAAATTTGTTAAATCGAAAAATGTAAATTTCTGAAAAAATAAACTTGTTTTTGACCAAAAGTTTTGATCAAAACAGGTTTTGTTTATTTGGGGGTTTTTTTCAATCAAAATGTGTTTATTTTGCAAAACTACAGATGAAACACTTTTGGCATCACATGATCAGTAACTGGTTGATCAAGTCAACGACGGGATGTCGCACTAGCGCAAACCACAAAGATAACAACGAAAGGAAGTAGTTGGAGTATGTTTCATAATGACTTATCACGTGAACAAACTTATTTAAGTGTCATTTTAATTGCGTTTCTCGTTTAATGGAAACACTGCCGTTGCAAAATTGTGTTTTGTAACAAAGTTTTGAGCACATTTGCAATGGAAAGACAGCTACTGAGAAACACAACCACGTTTCTGCTCTCTGAACTTCTGACTTAAAGAACTGTAGTAATGGTTTTTAACTCTTATCTGTCTTCTGACTCCGCTCCGCCTGGCCCAATGTGAACTAATCCTGGACCATTTTTTCCACCTCATGCCTCCTGTTGCTGCATCGTGCGAGAAATCTGAACCATCTTTTTCTCTCTTTCCAGTACGACTCAGTTTTACCTTTTACTCCACAGGTGTGCTTTGGGTTTCTACCTTCACATCAGACCAGGATTGACCAACCCAGCCGGTTGGTCAATCCTGAACAGGTTTGTGTTGTCTTGTCTTTAGTCACTTCTCTTCCACAGATCTGAAAACGCTTCCTTTGTGTGTCCAAAGCAGCAGTAAACCCTGTGTTTTCTGAACGGTCCCGCCGGTGAAACAATCCCCAGTAAACTGACACTTTTCTCTCTCACCGTCAAAATTCCAAGTATTTCAAAACCATATTCCTTGGTGTTCAAAGAGGAAAGCCTGGGAAACCATAACTTCCTGTTTGAACTGTACTTTCAGTCTGCCAGTTTTGTAATCTGTTGACAATCAACTCTTTTGTAGCAGCAACCACATCTTCCCAGACACCTCAAAGCTGGACAAAAGAACGAAAGATTAAGACTTTAAAGAAACACATGCCAAAATTTACAAGAGTAAATAGAAAGCAAGTGGGAAAACGTGGAAACAACTCAATACTGTAACAATGATTATGGCAGGATCTGACAAAGGAGTTACTAAAGAGGTAGTATTAAATGCTGGGGAGATGATTGCTGGGTGTTGAACTGGTTGTTGTTGTAAGGGAAGCAGTGAGCAAGAGGAAAACTAGTGATGGATGATCAACCACCACTGATCACACGCCGTAGAGGTCAGGGAATAGAGCTGTGAATCGGTACATTTCAGAATCCTGAGCTAATCATTTCTAAAGGCAAAGAAAAGTCAAATCAATACCTCAGCAGGAACAGTAACTTTATCAATGCAGTTAAATGCAGATTAAGCCTGTTTTTCTCTGTTGTTGGTGCTCTTGGTTTCTTTCTATGTAACTGTCTGGTTTAAACAGGTCCACCTTCACAATACGTCAGTGTTGGTGACGTGGAAAGCTACTAACCACGCATCTTCATGCTATTTTTATGTCAATGCTTGCTTCTTGGAACGTCACTTGACCCAACTTGCGGTGGTTGTGTTTCTTTTTTTTTCTTTGTTCAGCAAGTGTGAAGATTTTTGTGTTGAAATGAGTCGGCCTGTCTGCCGTTTTTGTCTACTTGTTTCATTTAGCACTTCTGAGAGACTTTATTTTAATTAGAAATGTTAGCAGGTTTCTTTAAGTGGAAAGTGGAGGTAATGCAACTTGTTCTAATGAAGTTTTGTAACAGAATTACTGCAACTATTTAAGTTCTGTCAACAGGCACAGTTTGTAAAAATCCTTTTATAAATGGAATTATAGCAAATTCACTTTAAAACTTTTACAACCCCGCATGCCTAAAGGTCCAGATGGCAACTTGATAAGGTCAAGAGGTCAGAGTTGCGATCCCTGTCGTATAGTATGTAGGACGAAAGCAGCTTGAGGGGGTCATGTGTGACGTTCAACAGACAAACTCTGAACACAATCCTCTTAGGCGCCGGTCCAACTTTACGTGCATCTACAGAGTTCTAATTAAATTTGCTTTCTCCTAATGCATGTAAAGCAAACGGGAGCTGACAATGCACCGGTGCTGTGAAGGATTACAAGATCCCTTCATTTGGACCGGGGATTGACACTTGCGTGACCCTTTATTGAATAATCCAGTTTATTGTTGTTTGTCACTTTCAATCACAACGGGGTCAGGCAGCTGGTCTCGATCGCCTCGTCGCCATTACTTTGACAAACTTGCCGACAGAATCAGTTTTTATGACTTTGATGGGACCGGAGCAGGTTCTGCTGGTAATCTGGAAAACATGGATCCGTTAGAGGGGCTCATCTTGCTGTCGAGTTCACAGCAGGATCACACGTACGAGGAAGGTCGCCTGCTACTCGCGTAGTCAAGACTCGTCGTTTTTATTTTGGAGGATCCGCTGCTGAGCCCGTAGGAATTACACAAGTTCATACAAGTGATTAAAATTTTCACTATATGACAATGTTGGGAATAGATTCTGTGAAATGTTGCACTGATGTTATTTTGATAACCCATTTTTTTCTGGGGGTCTAAAATAGCTAAAAATACTTTTCAGTGAGCTATAAAGCTGAGAGCAGTCAGCCTCTGAAGATTTTGTTCTATGTGGAAAAAAAAAAAGAAGGAAAGAAAGGAAAAAAAAGAAAAACAACATAATTTATTCCAGGCTGCCAAAATCCTCTAGATGAGTCAGCTATAAATTTTTACTGCCAAATTTGTTCCAAGAAAGGATTTCCAAGTGCTGTCTATTAAACAAAGAGGAACATATTGACCCCTTCGGGGGGAAAATGCTCTAACCTTTTGTTAGAAGCAGAAGAAAGTGGGTCATATGTTTAAAGTACGAAATAGTATATTACAAGCAAATTTGCAAAAAAAAAAAAAAAATTATTAAAAGAGATAGCATTTATGATTTGAGAGAATGGGAGTAAAAAAAAAAAAGTCAGAACTAAACAAACGGAACCTTGTGTCTCTGCTAATGGAACAATCTATCTAAAGAACCCAAAGAGAAAGTAGCCTTTTTACTTTTAAGAAAACAATAAAATATAGTACTCAAGAGTGTTATATCATTACAAAGATAATATCTATTTTTTTTTGTTTTTATATACACACATTGCCTGTTTTGTGTTTAAAGATGTATGTATGCAAAAGGTTCATTTATGCTTAGATGCAAACGGTATAGCGAACTGACTTTTGAGAGAAAAAGTAGACTACAATTTTTTAAACTCAAATTATTCCTTTTCAAAACTTTTCTTTATAAAGAACAAGTCAATACGCCAACAGACATTGTATGTCAACCATTTGTCTTGACAAAGTTTTCTTTAAAGAAGAAATTATGTCTTGAGAGGATAGTTAGTTGCTAGTCTATCCAAAGCTAACGCCAGAAAATTAAATGCTAACACTAGCCTGCCCATTCTAATGGCTAGCCGACGAAGAAGGCAGTCCAGTGGATGACATAGGCATGCTAGTCACTAGCCTCTTCAAAGCTAACTCAAGTGAGTAGCCTCATTTTCCAATCAGATAGCAGTAGCTAGCTTCAGAATGAATGTGGTCTCCTGCTACAAGGAAGTAGCCGCTACTGGCTGCGCAAGTTTTGCCGCTTTAAACCGTGACATACAATGCAGTTCAATTGCACACGCTTAACGTTTACTTAATGCTTTCACCAGCATTAAGTAAACGTTGTTCGCAATATTAAAATTGACCATTTTACATATGAAGTAGCAGCTCACAAAAAACAGGAGAACCCACGTCGAAATTTTTTTAATAAAAATTTCAGTTCTAAAAGACATTTCTGCAGTAAGCCAGCAAATTTCACGAGAAGATCTTATTCAGGTCAGTTACACAATGTCACTCCGCAGGATAAAGCTGCGATAATTATTCCAGTCTAGGCTTTCTCTCTGCAGGACTCTGCTTTATCCTGCTGCTTGATTGCAGCACACAGACGCTCAGATGTACACGCAGCAATATGCAGCGTATGCTAACCTTTGTTTAAGATTGCAGAGCTCTGCTGATGTGATGTCTTTGTGCTGTAGAAAAAAAAAAAAAAAAGGATATATATCAAACTCTTGGGAACTGCTTAAAGCTGCTTTCATATTTCCAAGAAGCGAAGATGGGGAAACACTAAATAGGATACATTTTAATAATTCAAATCTGCAGCTGTCCTCGTTGAACAAACAAACACGCATGAGGAGTTCACTGAGCGTATGTAACAAACAGAAGGGGGGGAGGGGGGAACATGCGACTAAAAAAAGAGCCAGTCTCCAATATAGGAGTGGAAAAATATTTTTCGGGTGCACTGACAGGGCCAGGGGAGATGATTTAGATACATATTCGCACACTGCCAGGGACCCTCCACAGAGAGTAGAGCCAATTCAAATATAGCTCAGACTCTTGGGAAAAACTTTCCTTGAAAATCATGATTAATGGCTCTTCGGTGTGTTTCTCTCAGGCCACATGGCGTGACTAATGCAAACAGGTTTTCTTGGGCAACACAGTAACCTTTGCTCAACTGGCAGACGCAGAAATCACATTATTATTTTGGCTTCCATTTGACCTGATGGCGGTAGGGGCGCTTCATTCATGTTACTCCAAGAAAACATTCACCATCAAGACATATAAGCTCAGAATCAGAATCGTCACGTGTCACAGCATGTAATCTAAAAGCGCGTCGATTACGTTTAAATGAGTATAAACCAAACTCCCCGTCATTGCATCAGCGAGACAGAGAGAGAGAGAGTTGACAGTGTCAATATGAGGCAGCGCTTTGAGCAAACAGTGATATAACCCTGTACAAATAGAAAGAGTCTCACAATGTGCAGCAACTCGATGACACTTCAGAGAACTGTTTGCTAATTTAGGTTCACGTGTACCGAGGTAAGGGACTGTTGAACTGCAGCCTTGCAGGAGATGTATACATTACCCAGCAGGAAGTATGCACACTTCCTGAGGTCCTTGCCCTTAAAGCTGGCACCAGACACAGCTCTTTCTGCATGGTCCTCTAAGTGTCAGGTCTCAATGGATTTTTTTTACTTCCTAGTTTGACTGCAAGCGCATCAAACATTTCTAATAAATACAAAGCTGTGACTCTTAAACTCTACTTACGTAGCTGTAATTCTTAAAAGTTTTTTATAGTAAGCTCAGAAAATGCTAATACCCGTGTCACACTGTTGTGTTTTAGGCTTTGGTGTCATTGCCTTTTTAAGACATGATGCCATAAATAGCGTCCCCACACCACCTATACCTACAAATTCAATCTAGAATCTTATCAATGGTTCAACCATTCAATCTGCCACAGATTTTGTTTTTTTAGCACTTTCTGAAAATTCTGACAAAATGGCCACCACATCTCTCAAAAGTCATGCATGTCACTGCCACAGAAACAAGGCAAATACGTTTTAAATTTTACAACAATGACCCAGTGGTGACATTGTTTAATCTCGTAGTATGCTGTGTTGACACTTTACTCACCAGATTACATGGAAGCGAAACACGAGCCATTACTTTCCACCCGATGATGCTGTAATTACTTGACAATTTGGCCGCAGTGGTAGATGATTCAAATTTTGTTCCCAGTCGATTTTTTTTTTTTGTACATTGGATAAAGACCAGACTGCGACATCAAGAATAAGTAACGTACCCGGGGCAGGATGCAGCGGGACACTGTGAATTTCATTGGTCCGTTATGCAGCTGAGAAAATGGCGACTCCGAAGGTGAAAAATCTAAAAAAAATCTAAAATTTTGGAAGTAATTATGAGTTCTCATATATTACAAACGACAACAACTTTTAGGTTAATAGGAAAATTACAACACATTGCTTCCACTTTTTAAATATGTTTCTATTGGCTTGCAGTACAGCTAGAGTTTTTCTGAAACTTTTACTTTACTTGTTTTCTGTTCATTTTTATTGTTTTAAGCTTTGTTTTATGTTATGATTGTTGGTGTAAACTGTGAAGCACTTTGGCCAACTACTGTTATTTTATATGACATTATTTAGGACAACATGTTGAACTAGCAGAAAGCATCTTCACTCCTGCTGTTGTAGACTGTCTAAATGTTCCCATCTGTCAGCTAAATGACCTTGAGTTTATTTTGGTAATGTATTGTCAGTATTTCAAAGACTGTTAAAAACATGGACACACTGACCTGCAGCTAAAAGTTCAGTAATGGTCAGAAAACTGAACTGTTTATCGTGTTAGTAATGTCTAAACTGTTTTCTAATACTGCGCAAACCAATGCATGGAGAAAAGTGAGTCAAAGATTTCCAAAGCTAGGGAAGCGAACGGGGAATACCCGCAGATGTCCCACTGCAGTGCATTCTGGGATTGTGGTTGCTACCTTTCAGCTCTGCTGAAAGGGCAGCGGTTGGAGAGAGATATACAGACGGAAACCGAGACTGAAAATGGACAAAACGGAGTTTGTTTATCCTGAGCGAAGCTGATGCCTGTTACCATGACAAAAGTGAGCTTTGTAGGCAGGTTGGATCCATGTATGATTCTGAATGAAGAGCAAATTAGTGATTCTGACTTGTTTCTGCAGTTGTTAACATTGTTAGACTTTTGCTGCTTGTCTTCCAACACATAAAAATATCCAACCCAGGCTGTTTGTGCTAATGAGAGCTTTGAAGAAAAAAAAATCTAAATTACTTAGCTCACCTAATTTCAAATTTAGCAGATTTTTGAAACATCTCCAGGGCATTTGTTGACCAAAACATAAAACAGTACTAACTGTGTCAGGGGGAATGTAATTTCTTCACTATTAGACTGAAGCACCGCAGTCGCATAGCAGCACAGTTGTCAAGGTGAACACTAGTGGTTAAAGTCTGAAATAACTACCCTTATATATCTTTTATCTAACCGATAATGCCCTTTGACTAATACTGGAATTTTACCATCAACATACATAAGTCTTATCTGTTTGGGAGCCTGGATCTTCCAGGTTGGCGGAAGCAGGAAGTTGACAGACTTTTCCTCCAGAAGAAACCTCAGCACCAGCCAAAACGGAACCAGAGTCGAGTCCAGCTCCATACATCTGAGGAACTGAAGTTTACCTACCAAATGCAACATTACACAAGACAAAACAAAGATGTTTTTTGTTTTTTATTGCTCAAGAAAATTTCAGCTGATATTCAGTGGCATCCAGGAGAAGTTTTTGTCAAGTAAATACTTTTTCTATGGTTTCCAAGATCATCCCTGCAAGACAGGGGAACTTCAAGAATGTGAAAGCAGAGTTGAAAGGTGAATTAATTACTAAATTTAGATATAACAGATATCTAAATTCAGGATAAGTCCATTCTACTCTGGTTTTAATCCCTGACACTAAAGGAACTTTGTAGTGTCCACTATCGTGGCCTGGATGCTGCTTTTCTGCTACTAGACAGCCTAGACTTTGAGTGCAGGTAGGTCTAGATTTGGTCAAATGTCCTAATAAGGATTACTTTTTTATACACTTGTGAAAAATATAAACATGAAAGCCACCTTTCACCTTTTGTACATATTTGTTGCCTATGGAAACATATTTGTTGCCATGCAAACCATTTTAAAGGGGAAGTATTATGTAGAAACGACTTTTTTGATCTTCACATCATTTTATATTATTCCCTCGTCAAAAACATACTTGATTCTTTCATGCGTGTTTGGGAAATACTTTAGTTTCCGTTCAGCTGTGCAAAACACTTGGAGGGACAGAGCAGTACCTTTGTACACAAAGCTCCTCGTCTGACCTGCAGTTTACAAGCTTCCAGATCCTTCAGACTAGCCAGCAGCAATTGGCGCTGGTAAAAACGTTGCTCAGAGTTTAATAGAGAAGCCATGTTGTGAAGACTTCCTAAAGGCGGAGTTTCAGAATGAGCAGGGATTTTTAAAGAGACAGAGGCCCATTTCCAAATTTTATATATGCAGCATTTTCACAATTGAAAATTGTGAAAATGCTGCATTTTCACAATTGCTATAAAACAATTGCTGTCAACTTTTATATGTGCTATAAAAGTTGACATTTTATAGCACATAGTTCTATAAAATGGCACTACCTGGCTGGAAAACGCATAATACTGCTCCTTTAAGGTAAATACTTAAGCCAACAAGCTGGCATTTATAGAGTATAATCCTTACCAATGAGTTAATTAGGGACCTGGAGATTCTCAGCTACACAGCCGGTTTTCCCCAGAGGCCACGTAATCCCTCACATATTCATGTTTTATCCACCAGTCTCATGAACTGACTGAAGAATCCGAGGACTTACAGCTTCAGATGTGATGCAGAGTGAGAGGAAACATCACATTTTGGGGGTTGGAACCCCAAGACGTTTCTGGGCCAAAACACACAAATCACAAAGCCCGACAGGTATTCTGAGTCGAAATTTGACAGTTATGTCAAAACTTTACATTCCCTATGCAAATCACAGAGGTAGAATCTGCTCCCTGCAAGACACTGCAACCCGAAATGCTGTTTCTGCAAGATAGAAACATCGAACAATACTCTGTTTAAGAATAAACATAAGAAATTTTTTCACGTCTTACAAGCCATGAAAGGCACAGATCATCTCATCACGCCATCCTCCAAGCGAGTTGGTGTAAGTAGACTCCTGACTGTGAAAAATAAGTGTCGCCGTTCCTGAAAAGATGTACAGAATTTACTTGAGTGCTCTGATTGCCATTACAGCTGAGCTTTATTAGAAGGACACTTGACTCGCGCTGCCTGCATTTAGAAACATCTCTGGATGAAATTAGACCGGAGCGGAATGCACTGGTAGAAATCCAGGTCAGAAGTTATTTCTACACCTTGAAGTTAATATGGAAAATTCCCCAGCTCTGAGCCGGCAGACATCCAACGTCTCATCATTCCTCTTTGTCGTGTTCAAACACAATGTTCTGAAAACCAAAACCAGCTGACAGCTGAACCTCCTGGGTTTCTGCGAACATGCGAAAAGGCTGATAACTAGCTCCGCTAAGCAGAAGCTGTTACTCCTCCGCCGGTGACTAAGCAGTCACTGTTTCACCAGATGGACCGAATGAGGGAGGCAAACCCGTTGGAATCCCTTAAACTAATTCACGTTCTGTCACGTCACACAGTAGATTTTATTGGGGTTTTATGTGGCGGACCAAAAGTAGGTGGAGGGGGTAAATAATGCATACTGGAGTCAACATTTTGTGCAAAAAGAGTGCAGTTTTGGGTGCTGTGGTGGCGCAGGGGTTAAGCACAACCCACATATGGAGGCCTTAGTCCTTGACAAGGCCGTCACAGGTTCGATTCCCAGCCTGGCGACCTTTGCAGCATATTTTCCCCCTTCTCTCATTATCCTCTTTCCTGTCAATGCACTATCAAATGAAGGCCATTACAGCCAATAAAACCTAAAAAAAAAAAAACAGGGATTGCAGTTCAACTGCAAACCTGCCAAAACATGGCCGTCCGAGCTCACTTCAGTCAAACCTAGACCTGGGTTTTTAGGCGGACCAGACTTAGCTTCTTAAGTTCGGTCTTAGCACTAACACCTTCCCAAACGAACCAACCTTCAAGACCAAAGAACTAGAGTTTGATTAAAGCTGATTTGAATGCACCCTAATACAGAGGTTGACCGTCAGGCTCCTTATATCCCCTGAAGACAAATGAGATAATTGCAGCCAGGTGTGTGGTCTGCAGCAGGATGGCCACACCCTCTAGCAGAGATCCTCTGTGCAGGAAAGAATCTTGCATGGGAACACAAAAACACACCCTGGCTGGGCAGAAAACCCAACGGAATTGCAGCTGCAAGCAAATCACGTTTTGATAAAGTTTTGACTCAGAGGGGGCTGAATAGATAGACTTGCTTCACTTTTTATATTTTTATTTGTAAAAACCATATTTTCCCTATACACTGTTATGTTAGTCAATCTCATAGCTCAGTAAAACACACAATAGTTTGTGGCTATGATATAAAAAAACGTGGAAAAGCTTCTGAACTGAAACATCCTATAGGAAAGACAAAAAAAACAGAAGAACCTTAGTTCATTACGGTATTCTAAACTCTAACACCTGACCACAGATGAAAACCTGAGACAACCTACTTTTAAATGGAAGTAGGACACAAATTAATCACTTTTAGCCAAACTGTGTCACAAAAGACTGATTTGAACAGATTGGCCAACACCAAATTTGCACATTGCTCCAATTTACTGCGGGGTGGATTTCGATGAAATCAGCAGAAAATGTATCGATTTAGCAAAAACCTTGAGTGGTTTGCTAAAACGGGCTCCTGTTGCAAAAGAGAAAAGATAAACTTCAAACTTTGGAACTGGGATGAGAACCTGCTGCACTTTTAACCTTATTCACAGAGGCTGAAACTTCATCTGTAGCTGCATTTTCACTACAAATGTGCACAAAACATTGTTGATATTCCACTAATATTAAAAACAAAACAAAAACTGTTGTGAAATTGTGGTGTTTCGTAAGACGGGCTACAAAAATCACAAGTGACTAAGTTTGTTCACACCTTTGGCCATTAAAAAACATGCTGCGCATCATCCTACCTACCTCTTCCTGTTGTCTTCTTCTTCGTCTTTTCCGCCAGAACTAACATCCGGTTGTTGATCATGTGACTCTTGTGATGCGAAAATTTTTTTCCCATTGCAGTTTTGCAAAATACATTAATTTTGATACAGCATATTATCATGAGTAAATTTTTTATTGAAAAAAGTGAGGTTTCCCCCCCTAAGTTATTGTGTTTCCATTAAGCAAATTTATTTTTGTAGCTCCAATTTGCGCAATTATATGGTCAGTTGAAACGCAAGTACTGATACACGTAGCAATTGACATACATGTGAAGCAAATCAGCCTGACATGAAAAAATTGTTTAAACTCGAGTTTTGCGCATTTCTAATACCAAATAGAAGGAAACTTCTTAATGCAAATTCATGTAGTCCAATGTCCTCTGCAGTGATTAACCATTCCTTTTGAAGCATCTAAATTTATGTGACCTGGATCGTCAAAGTCGGAAACAGTATCACCAAACTGCACAGAGGCGGATCAATAATACATTAATGATTAAATTAACATTAAATTCCAGCGCTTTTCAATGCCTTAAGCCCTCTTGTCGACCCGAATACCCGAATAAGAAATACTACTTTCCGGTGTGTAAAAAAAAAAAAAATCCTCTTCTACGTCTGACCCACTAGGAAGTTTTTGAACACAGAGTAAACACTGCCATCTGCTGGAGAAGACGCAGCATAACAGGAAAAACAAGAGCTCACGCCCACGTATCAAACCAACCGTTTTTTATTTGTATACAGAGCACCGGATGCTACTTTCTTTCCAATCAAAGAAAAAAAGAAAAAGCAAGTCAGGTTTTAAATATGAACAGCAAGCACATTGGTGAGTGGTTTCACAATAAACACTTAATTTATGCTTGTCAAAATTATTTTTGCTGTTGCTTATTTCTTGGAAATTAATATAATGCCACTGGGATACAGCAGGGGGCGTTATTGTTCATTTACAGGACTTTTAAAAAGACAACAGGGTCAACAACGACTTTGTTTGGGAGGAAATCACACGACCAGGAGAACTAACTGCGCACTGTCAATCTGGGTCGCTGCTGTGATTTTACCGGGCTGTTTTGTAAAAGTTAGAACTGGACTCCAGTAAGTCCCACTGTGTGTGTGTGTGTGTTTTTTTTAGAGAGTGATTCTAAAAGCCAGGGGGCGCTCTTCGGAGACGATAAGGTGCAGGAGTGGAAGGGTCTGGAGTGGGGCGTCTCTGGAGTTTACGATCGCTTTTTTCTGCTCTCCAGGTTATTGAAGTTGGCTGGCCTAATCTTCATTTCTGCAAATTCGATCGAGTGTTCGTGGCCCTTCCAATGGAACCAGTTTATCCCCTGTGGAGAAAGAAACAACCATAAATACAGCTGCTAACACATCATTAAATACGCTCCGTAGAGAGACACAAATCTTTATTTCCCTCACTGTTTTACACTAAATCAAAGTAAATGTGACTTTTGTGGGGGGGTGAGGAGGACTACCTGACCTAAGAAAGCTGAAATAATGAGAAAGAGGAATTCTTATATCACCTATACTTTTTTCTTTATAGTCAAAAAATGACATACTAATATTATTCTCCTTTTAAATACTTTGAGAAAGCCTAAAATGATGATGTTATGAATTTGTGAGCTCCTGATAAGCTTGATGTAATTTTGGCATTTCTTCTCGACATTTAAGAAAACAAACTCATAATTTAAAAGGTAAATATACCAAATACTGAGAAAATATGCATAGTACTCTGTGCAAATTAAAATAAACAGAAGAAAATGCTAACTTTTATCACTCATAAATCTGACATTGAGCAACCCTGACTGACCTGGAACGTTAGATGTTAATTTCATTTCATTCAAATGAGAAAATGTGAAACGCATTGTCTAAAATAGCAATTTTCTTACATCGCAGTTTATTAACTTAAAGTTCCTAAGAGAAAAGAAACACTAAGATCATGAGGAAAAATAGGTCCACTGGCAGGATTGCATTAATGACGGAACAAAGTTACACAAATACTGAAATAAGCATAAATGTCGAGACAGCTTTTTCAAGTGAACTCAGCTTTTCAAACAGTAAAAAAACAAAAAACAAACATAATGCATACCTTACTGTGACTGCTGTCACCGTATTTCCCCATGAGGTTTACACGATGGCAGTTTTTATACCAGAAGGCACCTTTGTAGGACAAGGCGCAGTTGGTCACAGCGATGTCGTTATCGTTGTCGTAGGTGGAGAAGGGGCGGCCCTGATGGTAGGACATGGAGTCGCCTGGTAGCACATCAAACAAAAGACGATAATAACGAGTTCCACACATTCAACTCCAAAGGACTGACTTGCTTAAAATAGTTTTTATCAATGGAAGAGTTCAACGTGCTTGGAAATACTTTACTTTTCTTACAAAGGTGCCTTCATATGACTCGTAGGCCCCAATTCATCAACTCATGGTGTTTATTTTTGCATGTATTTTGGGCTCAATGTTGACTATGTGTTATCATCTAATTCACAAGGTAAATAGCACTAATAAGTTGGGGCAAACATGCCCACCACTTTCTGCATCTGATGCTTCTTCTACTGTAAATATGACCTTCTGCCGCATAAAAAAAACTAAAATTAAAAAGTACAAATGTTTCCTCACAACAACCCCAGACTTCAACAAATGAAGTACCCAGGCACTTTTATAAACTCTAAGAACAATATGTCTCTCTGTAAGGGGAAGATGCATGTTTAGGATCTCTCCGTCTACCTATATTGCCATTGTGTTAAACTGTTCCAGGATTGGGCCATGGGGGTAACAGGTCCAGGAAGAAAAAATCCAGAAACCCTCTCCACTGAGGAGGTTCGTGTAAGTAGTTTATACCCAAAATTGAGTTCTTTTTAAACCAGATCGGTGTCCAGACGATGCCCAAATATGTCTTTTCCACCTTCCAGTCTGCCCTACCCTCACTAATAAACAAGACTCCAAGATACTTCAGGCAGGGACTGACCCTTGACCTGCAGGAAGCACCGTTTTCTTTTGGGGTTAAGACAAAAGCTGACTTTCACTCTGGCTGCCTTCTGCACCAAAACACTCGAGTGTTTGCTGAAGGTCATTGAATATTGATATTCAATAAAACCACCAAATGCGAAAACCACACTACTGCTTCTCGACATTACATGTCGATGCTCAAAGCATCACTGTCAGAGAGTTAGGACTTTTAAAACTTGCCACACAATTTAGAGTAGTGGGGAATTTTAAAGGAAGACTGGACATCTCTACAATCATCTGCCTGTCTCAGTTCCAAATGAAAGTACAAAAGATTTGAAGCTGAAAGATCCTTTCAGGGCTTTAGAAGACGTTAGGCCATTTACTTTTCCAGTGTTGTTGGTTAAAATAAGTTTAAGGAAGAGGTTTTTTTCTGACTTCAAACTATCAGAGTTATCCTGTAGCTTTTATGCAGTTGCAATATATTTTCCTTCTAGATTGAATTTTACCCCTAGCTTGTTTAGTCAGAATCAAAGGAATTACAATTTGAAGTTCCTCAATGAAAAGCTTAAAAAGTGGCAAAGTTAATCTTTGCAAGTTCACCCTTCCCACTTTATTGTCCTTATTAAACAAAAAGCAGATGGGTAGTAGACATTTTGCCTTGTGTAGCTCATGGTACTTGTGGCTCATAGTTCTACAATTCACAAATTGTTGTCAAGGGCCAAACCAATTTAAATCAAACAGCAGCAGCTTTAAACAGCCCCTCAATCAAAGCATATTCTTAACATACAATGACCCAGTCAAAGTCCAGATCTGCATCCAATTGAGAATCTGTGGTAAAGTTTTTCCATTTTTCCACTGAGTGTCCACTCTATAAAAATGCATCGCATGCTTTTTCAGCTTTCTTTGCTTTGGGGAAAAAAAAATGAAATGGAAACCATTTGCCATTTTTCCTTGAATTTCAAAACCACACACTCCTGTTTGTGCATCTGATAAAATCCCAATAACAACATGTGGAAAAGCTCAAATGGAGGGTATATTACAGCCACCCACTGTAAATGACGAGGATTTAAACTTCAGATTAACTTTGGACTGTGGCGTACCTGCTGTTCCGCTATAAGCTCCTAAGTAGACTTTGTATCGTGTTCTCGGCTCGGCAAGCGTGAACTTGTCATACTGCGCGTAGGCCGACTCTCCGTTATCTCGCAAGTCCACCCTCAGCTCGTAATGTCCCAGAGACGTGATTTTTTGGAGGCTGGAGAGACCTATAGGCCAAGTTTAAAAAGAGCGTGTGTCAGAAGGTGTGTGGGGAGGGAGGAGAGTGACGAATGCCAGAAGGGGAATTCTCTTACCCAGCCAGAACTCATCACTCATGTTCCCGAAGCCAGCTGTGTAGCTCTTCCAGTTCCTGAAGAATTCCAGCTTTCCGTTCTGGCGCCTGAGGAAAACCTGAGGAGTACTGGCTTTAATGAGTGCCACAACAACAGCTACGGTCTCTCCGGGTCTGTCTATCATACATCATCAGAAAAATAGGTGCCGCGTAGCGGCTGGCCTATTCTGTGTGATCTTGTGCTTCCTCACCAACCATCCTCCGCCATCTGTGGTCATGTCACAGTAAACCTGAATTGGCTGGCTCTCCTCTCCTCCTATGTAGACGGTGTACAGACCAGAGGTGGTCTCCCCATTCGACAGAATCTGAGCGCAGTCCCGGGGGCGAGCGTACATCTGTCCAGCTGGAACGCCACATGTTCGAAAGACATCAGAGAAAGATAGAAGCACTTTATCTTCAAGAAATCCATCCCACAATATTCAGGGTTATGAGTGGGAATGACTTTTGGAAAGAAAGAAAGTAAAGAAGGTTAAAAGAAGAAAAGGTTTTTCCATCTGAGCAGTTTGGGGAAAAGGAAAAATAGGCACGGGTAATCTGCTTTTGCTGGAATTAGCATTAGAAACCCATCTGGAAGGTTGCATAACTAGTAATCAGAGCCTTCGGTGCCGACAAAAATCACATTAAAAGGTGACTTTTAGTGATGGATGCAAATACCGAGAGGTTTTCTTACCTTTACTGGTGGAAAAGGTGGTGGTTATGTAGCGACTCCTCTGACCTTCGGAGATGGCCCGAAGGCGGACGCTGTACTCTGTCGAGCCAGTGAGCTGAGACATGCTGTAAGACAATGCTGTGGGGCTTAGCGTTACCTCCTGCAGTGACAAAAAAAACAAACAAAACAAACATCTAAATTAACAGAAGGTTGTTGCTGCATGTGGCCAAATGTTTTCAGATTTGGAGTTTTCCTGGCTGTAAAATCCAAAAGGTTTCCACCTAGCCCAGTTTCACACCGGGAGAGTTTTGTGGGGAGGAAGGACCACCTTTGTTTGGCTTGGTTTCTTTTCACGCTATGCTTTTTAAAGTGACTCACACGCTTCAAACCTTTGTCATGAAGTTTCAACAGATGCTAGCTTGGGGAGCTATCAGAAAAAATCTGCTCAATGTAACCAGGAGACAAGGCAGCAAGCAGCAATGGTTTAAACGTTTTCACATGGACGGTAAAACATGTCTTGGTTCAATTTCTCTTTTTATATTTCACTGTAATTTCACTAGGAAACCATCACTAAGAAAGACTCTTTTATGATGCATACAATAACAAAAGCTATAGAAGCATCTATAAGACATACTTATTCCGAGACTTTTAAAAACCCTTTAAAGATGTTCAGAGAGACCAGCTCCTTGATTTAATTGATTTTAGGCAGGTAGGAATATTGAAAAGAGCTTTTCTTCAGCTCAATCCAGAAAAGCCTGGCTTTGGCCTTCCTACACAATTCTGCTCGATTCTCCTCACCCTTCACTGCTTCATCTGGGCTTTCTCGCATTGACTTGCATTTCTCCAGTAGAATTTCAACCGGGCCGATCAGCAAACAGAAGGAAAATCAATGACGCTGATTTCCTACACCGTTTTAGAATTGAAGTCTGCCTATGGTTGTAGTTTGCCAATGGCCATTCAGTCCATGTTGGCCACTCTACCAAATATTGAGCAATTAAAGTCAGAGTAAGAGGAATGTTTAAGACATTTTACTGCTGGCAAAGTTGTCTTTGCCCCACTAATTAGCAGCCATCTTGTTCGACTCGACACTTCTCTCTCTACAGTGAGTGATTGTTGTTTACAACACACGCAATTTCCAGTAATCTTCATAGCGTAGCTTCCTTCACGGTCCGGCTGGTGCATTACATAAGTCACAGCCAAATGTTAGCGATTGGGTAAATTTAGCAGTCGTCTCTCAAAAGCCAAGGGCACAGATCCTTTGTATGACAAAAAATGTAAAACAAGGCACGGGTGTTTACCAGGCTAAGTCCAGATCTTGAGAAGTTAGATGCTCTGTAAGCGAAGAGAGTAGCAACCTGTAGTCTTTTGACTGATGTAGCTTAGCTGGTAGAACTCCATCAATTACTTTGTGGATGTACCAGTGGTTTAGTTTTCCAGTGGACAGAGGAAACCAGTCCAACCTCTCACATTAAAAACACTGTTGTGTAAGAACTTTGAGATTTACTACGAATCAAAGAGCACTATTATAAACTGAGTCTAACATATGCAGACACTGAGAGGAAGCGAAAATATATACAATGTCACCATGATCTAGAACAGACATCAAAGTTGCAGAACAGTTTTTCTTGGCTTAGTTTAAAAAAAAAAAGAGAGAGAGAAACAGATGCAAGAAAAAGGCCTGTTCTAATTTAGGTTTCTTCACCAGTTGCTGAATGCGTGACTTTTATTGATGAGAATTCCAGTATGTCTGTGCTGAGACACAAGCTCAATCTCTCAGCCTGCAATTTATCAACTTTGATCTTGAATTTAAAAATGGCAATGGTTTCGAATCGTCTAGATTCAAAACAACATTTGAGTCACCAGAAGAGTATGGGGACACTAAGCGAGGTCACTAATGCAGATGATAAAACCTTGAGGAACATCCTTAAAAGATGTTCAGCTATCTAGAAATGAAAATATATGCTGTTATATATACTGAGACATGTCGGAAATAGAGTTGTGAAACCAAGACATAGCATGCTCTGCAAGACCTACATCAAACACCAGAACCTCTGTATCAAGAGGTTCTGGTGTAAAGTGTCAAAGGCCTTTGACAAGAGTGGCGCGGTGTTGCTTCCTCTCAAGAGATTGGATAAAAGTCATACGCAACCTTCAAAGCTGCTGTGATATTTTCAGATTGAAGACTAGATAACTTATTGTGTGAGGTGAAGTACTCTTTCAATAGCTTTTGATGTGCGGATTACTTTCAAACAAAGACCGATGTTTTTTGGGGTCCAGAGTTTTATGTTTTGGGTCACACCAGAGGTCGGATGAGTTGTCCGACCTGCCCAAATGAAGCAAACTATCTGACAACAAAAACCCTGGCTTGTTTAAGTTGGTCCAAACGCCTCTGGTGTGAAGGCGCCCTTAGTTATGCCTCATGACACATTCCTTTGTCTTGATGGAAAAAGCATTGCTCATCAACAGCTGGTTAATCATTGGGAGAAGTTGCTTTTGGAAGATTTGACACCATTCATCATTCATTCTTGGTTTGTGTTTTTTGGGGAAATTGTGAAATCTCTTGGTCCATACTTGAACGGCCTCCAGAGACTTCACTGTCAGCTTGGCACAGGACCTGTGAGTGTTTTGCCTTTTCTTCATCAGGACAGTCCTTTTCCCTAATGTCCCAAGCAATCCTTTGGAGTCCAATCCAGCAAAATGTCAGTCTGAGTTTGGTGTTTTTCTTGGAAATAATTTGCTCATTTGTTGCCCTTAGTGATACCAGGCAATCATCCAGACGTGTCTTTCTTACAAAACCACTTAAAACATTCCTCCTGCCATTTCTGACCAAGCTCTGCACTGGGGTGAACTCAATCGCTTAGTCAAATCTTGGAATTTGCTGGATTATGCAGGATAGTCTCGTCACAGCAACTCTCTCGTCGAAGTCCTTGATGGTTTGATAACTGGTTGATTTGAGTGCAGTCTTACTTACAGAAGTTTTCTCACATGTGGTACCTTTCTTACGCAGAGTAACGATGACAGCACTTGTTTTCTTATGGGTAGACATGGATAAAGTACCCAGAAATTCCTCTACTTCAACATATTTTTACTTGAGTAGACGTGAAAGGTAGACATCCAAGAAATTGCTCAAGTAAAAAAAGTTTTTGATGAAAAGGCTTACAAAGAGCTGAGTAACTGATCAAAACATAAATCATTTAATATTCAAAAATCACATCATCAGATTTGTGAAAATAGAAAGTTATGTGGAAATGTTGGTATTTTTAAGAACTCAAATGAAAATTATTCATATAAATAACATAACTGCAAAATAACAAAATCAGACAAAAGAAACATTTTCTAAATCAGTTTCTTTCAATATAAAACTAGTGAAACCGTAACAAAACCTGCAGGTGTGTGTTTGTTCCTGGTGAACTTTTGGTTAAAACAAACTCCTTTTCTATAAAGTGACGATACTTACAGTGGGGTAAAGAGTCCAGAAATTTTACTCAACTAAGAGTAGCGATACTTTATTTTACTCAAGTAAAGGTATAAAGTACAGCGTAGTAAAAGTATTCATTACCCAAGTAGATGTAACTAGTTACTACCAAATTCTGCATGGAGGTAAACATGACTGATGAAAAATAACACTAAACCCTTCTAGGTCAGTTATTCTGATCTTCCGACCTGCTCTTGTCAGACGAAACTATGTTTATTGAAATTATGCCTGCATATCATTTGGCTAAAACATCCAATGCAAATTTCTAGCGGAAAAACGGAAGCAGTAAAGTAAGCGATTTGAAGGTGTACATACTCTGATTGCACCATCAGCAGAGAAGAAGGTTAGCTCATAGCCAGAGACGGCAGCGGTAGGGGGTTGCCATGTCAGAGTGGCGCTGTCAGTTTGAACGTTAACGGCCATCAGGTCGCGAGGAGGATCCACGTCTAAAAAAAAAAAAAAACACAGTAAAGTTTAGAATAATCGTTCTGTAAAGCTGCCATGCATAAAAAGTCATTAAATATTTCTTCCTCAGTGTTGCCTGACCTACCTGTGGAGAATTTAGTAACAGTGGACGCACTCCTCTGAGCTTCTTTCATACCATAAACCCCAACCGTGTAGAGAGATCCTGGAACCAAGGTGTTCATCTGGAACTCCACCATGTTCCCAGGAACACGCTCCACCACTGGGGACGCTGGGGCGAAAACCAAATGGCACAGTCCAGTCATAGAGGATGAAATGCTGTGTCAATCAGGAAGGTTTTCAGTTGACTTCTGAGTGAGAAAATCACCTGCGTCGGCGCTGTAGGTGATGACGTAGCCGTCGACAGTGGCTACGGATGGCTGCCACAGCAGCAGAGCCGACGTGTCCGTGACGTTGATGACAGTCAGACCTCGCGGACTGTCCAAAGCTGGAGGACACACACAAGAAAAACATGCTTTTTTTAAAAAATGTACTCATGTCTCGACAACACGATGGGGAAAATTCTAGGAACAGAAGAAATCCAACCTGTGGTAACCGTGCCGGTGCTGGGCTCACTCTCCTCCAGGCCCTTCAGGGAACTCACCATCACTTGGTACGTCTTTCCAGGAAACATATTGATCAGCACCGTCTCAGACACGCCGCCATCCGCCGTCACGATCAATGGGCTTCCTGGGAAAGAGGGAACAAACAAACAAAAGGCGGTGCCATGGTGACGGATCACACTGCTTTTAATTTTTGCACTTCCAGCACTACTATGTGCTGCGGCTCACTTTGAAACATCTGCAGCTGGAGATTACAGAGGTCAAGCTTTAGAAGAGCAACTCTTGGAAACTAAAACACATCATATAGAGCATAGTAGGCATGTTGAATGAGGTCCAATTTACTAATCCTAATCCGAAACTGATAATATGTCATAGGATTAAAAGGTGTATTGCAAGCAATTTGGGGGTGACCATCAAGTCTGCATCAAACTACATGACAATTTGTCCAAATATCATTAACATTTACAAAAAAAAAAAATCTAAAATGATCAAGTCATTGGCAGAGAGCTTTGACTACACACTTAACTCTGCCAATGCAATTTTCTTAAAAATGTGATTTCATTTAAAGTGAGATAAAGAGGTTTTCCAAAGCTGTATCACTTATTGTCATGAAGCATTATAAAGCAAAGAAATAACTGACCAAAAAAAAAGTCTCACTTTTTGTACGAAGCACTGATTATTCATGGAGAAAAAATGACCAAACACATACAGTGACTACATAAAAAATGTGTAAATCTTCTGACTCTTTAATTTGAAGAAAGCATGTACTCTTACAGTTGCTGGAAAATGTTTCTAGGAGAAATATGTCCTCCGCAAAACTTACAATATACAAGAACTTCATACACTGTATGGCATATGACGATATAGCATCGTGGCTTGGATCCGTGTTGTACCAGGCAAGCAAAACTTGAATGGTACAAAGTAATCATGTAAAAAAAAAAAAAAAACGTTAAAAGAATCTTTCAGGAAGTCAAAAAAAAAGAAGATACAAAACTAAAGAACATAAACTATCTATTTGGGAAAACCTGCAGCAAACAGGTAATGTGACCAAGTCTGTAAATGCTAAAAATGTTGGTCTCTAACCCCGCCACGTCTCAGGAGAATGCTGTTGGGTTCTGGTGCTGTTCTGCAAAAGAACCACTTATCTCTACAGCTACGTAGTCTAGAGTTGAGTTGATTTGACAAACCTATTGCATATAAAAAATACAAAAACAAAAAACGGACATCTAGAAAGTTTCAAGTTGTTTCTGCACGCGACAAAAACTACTGTAGTATTCTGCTTCTGACTAATTTATGTGATTTTTGCTGTACATTTATACAAAAACACAGCTAACCACCAGTGCGCAGTGAACCATCAGAAAACTACAACCCTGACATCAGTTTTACCTCCTTCAGAGGGTATGTAGGTGATCCTGTAGTTATCCACCGGAAAACGCGGAATGGACCAGTGAACTACGGCGGTGGAGTCCGTCACCTCTGTGAAATGCAGTCCTCTCGGCGCACTCAGACCTAGCGCAGCGCAAAAATGAACGCAGAGATGGTGAATTCCTGTTAGGAAAATGTCAGGAACCCATTAGACCTAGTTCCATGCGACATGATTGGCCTGAACCAGAGGATCAGAGGTGATTATTGGAATTGTCGTATCATCGCGCTGAAAGAACGCTTGGAAAGAAAGGAGAGTTAGTCTGAAAATGTGACACAGCAGCGTTTTATTTTTTTTTAATTTTTATTTTTTCATATACCTGTCTGAGCAACCCCTGTTATAGGCTGGGAACGCTGGTCCAACGTGAGGCCGTAGAGCTCAAAGTCATACTCAGTGCCACTCATGAGCCCGGTTATGACCTTTGTTCGCTCACTGCCGTGGACATTGTACTCCTGCGGATGAGCTAATCTTTTACTGTCTCTTATTTTGATCACAAATCTGTCAAACTGGTCTTCGTCGGCCGTCCATGACAGGCGGAAGCCGTCGGCCGTGATGTCCGAAACGAAGAGCTGATCCACTTCCGGCTCTGCCTCTGGTTAGACAAGGAAACAGGAACGGGTTTTTGGCAACAGTGATCATTGTGGAAGAGGTCAGACATCAGTGAAAGTAGAAGGTTTATGATCCAGCCTGCTCAAGTATCCGTTAGTGCAAATCAGTCCGAAGGCGACCCAGGAAGCACATACAAGAAGAAGAAGAAGATGAGAGGATTTTCTTGTAGTTGTTTATTGACGTCAGAGTGTCGGTCGCGACGAGTCCCCCATGCAAACTGGATTCATTCAGCGCACATCAAAGACTACAAAACTATTTATTTAAAAGGCTTAAATCAACAGACAAATTCATGCTCAGAGAGTCTGTTGATTTATCAGTGTTTTCCTGCATTTAAAAAAAAACTAACAAAAAAAAAAGTGCTTTGGGACCTGAGCTACAAAGCGGCAGCAGAGGTCAACAGCAAGGTAGCATCTGCGAATTTACGACGTGAAGGAAAACACATAGCAAAATATGAAACCAAGCAAATATGCTGGCTCATATTTTGAAGGAAAGAAGAAACCCAAAGGCGTTCCATGTCTCTTCTTTATGCCGATGCAGCTGGATACCGAGAGAAGGCTTGAAATAAAGGGAAAGAGGAGAAATAGTTCCACTATAAATGAGAGCTGGAGTTAAAAAGAAGAAGGCTGAAGGTGAAGCTTCACCATAAAAAAACATGGTGCATCCCTCACTAAAATCTTCAAACATGGGAAAGAGTTACAGGCGTTCACATTTCACACTGATGGATTGTAACCAGGTTGAATGTTGGGCTTCAACATAGAGCGAAACTAAGTAAGTAAAACAAGCAATCGATTAAAAGTGACGCTTTTTTTTTAGCTTTACATTATGTTACATATGATGTTATTCCCTCTTCAAAAACATATCTGGAGTGTTGCTTCAGACTAGCCAGCAGTAATTAGCAAACATCTGGTGCTACTGTGCATCTGTTGAGCTCCTTGTAGGAGCTACTTCTCAGTGAAATGCTGGTAAGAACGTTGTTAAAAGGTTAATAGGGGAGCCATGTTGTGATGACTTCCTGAAGGCGGAGCTTCAGAAAGAGCAGGAGTTTCTTAAAGAGACAGAGGCCCAATTTCAAGGCATTAAATTATGAAGTCAAATTTCTGTCGAGTCATCTTTGACATAAACTACTGTGCTGCCCCTTTAAATTTGGAAAGCTAATTTAAACTTGGTTGATGCAAGTGCTTCCAGTAGTCTGCTGCCAGGGATAGTTACTTAATGTAGTGAAGATGGTTTCATGAAGGACATCATTGGTCTGGCACTGACATTTATTCCCATCCATCCCTAAACATTTTCGCTGGGATTTAAATCCGAGGATATGCAGGATGTTATTCTCCTAGGCAGGGGACATTCTTCATCAGACAGGTGTTGTGGACTCCATCGTTGTCCCATTGAGAAATCCAGCCATTTTCAAATGCAGAAAGGCCTTTTGTCTTTTCAGGGGGGCTTACAACATTTTGAATGCATGACATGAAATGACATGAAAGCCATTTGATGACCCAATGAAAAGCCAGTTCGCAAGCATTTCAATACAGTTTCAATAACTTGAGTCCTCTATTTTATCTATTATTGTTTTTTATTTGTCTTTAGCTCCTTTTTCTTCTTACTGCCTTTAAAGCTGTACCTACAACCTGGCTGTAATCCACCAGCACCGAATGTGAACATTTGGAATTTATTCTTTGGTCCGTAGATTTTAATCATGATTAAGATGAATGCATCATGTTGCGATAGTGAAACTTCCTAATTGGATCTTGAGAGATAAGTTTATATGGCAGCTGAAACAAAACAAAAAACCCAGAAGCGTTTAGTAAAACGGAGGGCCTCTCAGCGCACTGTAAGCGGTACCTGTCACAGCCACCGTAGTCAGGGGCCGAGAGAGAAGCCCCGACTCAGACACCCCGGTTAGCTTGACCTCATAGCCAATGCCGGTGATGAGGCCCCAGATGTCCAGGTGACTCTGGTCTCCTGGCACGGTGAACTCCTGAGGCTCCAGCAGCCAGCCTGAGTCTGTCACCACTACGTGAAAGCTGCTAAAGCCGCCACCAGAGGGGGATAACTCCTCCTGCTGCGGCGGCGGCGGTGGCTGCTGCCTCACTTCCCAGGACGCTCTGAAACCGTAGGGGGTTACGTTGGATATGGTCAAGTTTTCCACTTTAGGTAAAGGAGCTGGGAAGGAAGTGGAGTGTGGGGGGAAGGGGATTGATTGGAGGGGATATGACATTTCATTTAGGGAGTATGATGTATGCAGTGGTTGCAAAAGCAAATACAGAGTCAGTTCCTTCAAGTGTGTTCCATAGTATTTTTTTTAAAAAAGGTTAACGATGCATTAAAAGTGCAATATTTTCAGTATCTATCAGTCAACAACACCCTAAAATAAATTGTGACATGCGTCATATTGTTTAATTTTAAAGGAGTACAAAAAGCTGTTTATCTAGACATATAATTAGAAGAAGCTAAGTATAAAAGTGAGCAAAATGAACTCAACAATGTAGAAAAATGGTTTTGCCATAATCACATTATGTCATAGCATATAGCATTTACCGCCTCTCTTCTGCTGCCCTATCACTGTAAACGTGAAGCCATTAAGTATACTACTGATAAAAAACAAATGCATCAATGGGTCTTCAGTTTCTTGCTAACCAAATGTATTCGACTTTCATGCATTTGTTTGGTGTGGACTGCTTTCTATTGTAGCTTACTACTATCACTTTCCTAAAATAATGGCATAAGTCAGTTTTTGCTGAAAGTGATTTTGGCAAAAATAATCACCACCTTTGTTGCCAAAAAATGACATAGGCTATTACCGTAGGAAGGTAACAATATGCGTTTTTTCTTTTAGAGAAGCGTCAAGTTGATGAAACGAGGTATTGTACGTCAAGTTATTTTGTGATTGTCCAGTTTCAACCATGCGCCATAATGACTACGGTGTTCATCGTCCTGTTTTAGTTCTAAAAATACAAAATCTACAGCAGAAACTTTGAACATCTTGGTTTCTACACTTGATTTTTAGTCTGAAGTAAAAAGACAAAACATAAGCATAAGTGGAACCCTGCCTACTCAAGTTAATCGCAGAATCCTTGCCTATCCTTGTGTTTGTTTGTAGAGTATACCTAAAATATTTGAAAGAGCTTGAGAGGTTGATAAGCCTAGGAGCAATCCTACGTGACATGCTATTGACGGGTATCTCCAAAGCACCCAATCTAGAAGAACCAGTTATCTTTCTTGGATCTGATTGGCGGAACCCCAAAAGACTGTAAATATTAGCTTCTTTGGTATTGCTAAGATGTTTTCCACTGTGTGTGTTAATGCATAGAGGGGGTCTCAAGTGTTCACTGGTTTTAGTTCAACTATACAACAATGCTGTGCTAGCCTTCATGATTGCAGCAGTTGACACCTAAAGACAGCATATACGTATAAGAAGAAATAAACTGCTGCTGGTGATGCATGCCCATTTGGTTTTGAGTGCATTTTTGGATTCAAACAAACTTTAAAAAATTTCTTAAAGTAATGGATATCAGTAAAATACGTAGTACCTGTGACAGCATGGACGAACACAGACGGAGTGCGACGGCCGTGAGAAATACCGTACACTTCGATATCATAGCCCGTGTCATCCATCAGGTTAGGGATTGTAATGTTACGGGCTTCACTGGGCAGCCTGAACTCCTGCGTGTCAGACTGCTGCTCCGAATCACTAACCTGGACAACAAAGCCATCAAAGTGGCCAGACAATGTGTTCCAGTACAAGTTGAGGTAATGGGGGTTAGCAGATGAAGCAACTATCGACCCCAACTGCGGGACGTCCTCTGAACAAGAGAAGAATGTGTTTTGAGATACTTTGTCTGGAGCACATATACCGTTCAATACAATGCAGTGTTACTGGGATACCTGTAGTAGCTACAGCCAGGAGAGGCTGTGTGTTCTGCCTGCCGCCTTTACTGGCGTAAAGCTTTATATCGTAGCTCGTGTTCGCTTTGAGCCCCGCCATTACCGTGGCGCGAACATCTCCGGGCAGAGTGCGCCCCATCGCCTGCGACGGCAAAGCAGACTCTCTGACTTCGACTACAAACGTATCAAAGGCCTTCTCTCTCGTTCGCCATGACAGAGAGAATCTGTCTGAGGTAACGTTGGAAACAACTAGATTGGACAAATCGGGCTCCTCAGCTATAGGGGAGAAAAAAATATATATAGTACACATTCAATGACGTTACGAGCTTGTGCTGGTCTTTTTCTTAAAATTTTATGCTTAAAGACTCAACTACTTCAGATTTCTACTTAACTTAGTAAAATACAATAGAAACAACTTTTGGAAAATAGTCACAGTTTCTCATGATTGTCAATATACCCAAGAAAAAACTAAGCACACGCCATAATTCAATCGCTTGTAGGACCAGCTTTACTAGCAAAAGCTAGTTTTGGAGTTGCTTGACATGCCTTACGCCTCTTTGAAACATAGATTAGTTTGTTCAGTATCTGATGGGACTTTCACTTCGAGGAAATGTAGAACATATTTTCAACGTTTAAATTATCTTCAGGTGTAAACCTTCTTTCTCACTGTCAGACGATGAACTAAAGACTGGGTAGGAAGGGCTTTGCAACCCTTCCCAAATGGTGAGAAACTGTAATCTCTCAATAAAAGTATTCAGTTTTAATGAAAAAGTGGTCACAGTTAAAATTGATTAATCAAGTATGAAGTTATTGTGTAAGGGTGTACCTAGTTTTCACACGACAGTCAGGGAAACTTGATTTTTCCAAAAGTTGTCTATCACTTTGACACTAAGACAAAAAAAAAAACCTAACTTCCTAATTTTCTGTGACATTTTAAAGTACTTGAAGTCCAAATACCTGTTGATGCAACAATACTGACAGGTCGTGTTCGAGATCCCTTGTACGTCCCATAGAGGTAGGCTATGTAATCAGTGCTGGGCCTGAGCCCTGTGAAATCATGGGCCGATACATTTTGAGAAATGTTGTACTCCTTCAGCTCCATGAGCCAGTCTGAGTCAATTATCTCCAGAACAAAACCGTCAAACTGCCTTTCAGTGCTGTTCCAGTGGATCGTAAAGCTTTCGGACGTTAAGTTTGAGACATAAAGTTTGCCAACCACTGGTCTAATAACTGAAGAAAGAAACCACAGTTAGAAATGTGTCAGTATTTCTGTAAAACAAATATATCAGAAACACATCTCAAGCGTTATTAGCAAATGCTTCCATTGACTTATTGTTAAAAGGATAATAAAAAAAAAGGTGTACAGAACAGTCACCATTAACCAAAAGCAATACCTGACAGTGTGAGCAGCTAAGTAAAAGTTACATGCATATATCTGCATAGGTACTAAATGAACATCCTGCACTAGTAGTTAAATTGCAGCTTGGACTGAACTAGCTCCTGCTAGCTCTTTCGAAAAGGATTAATACTTACAAGCATCAATTAATTTCAGGACAAGTATTTTAGAAAGCCTGTGCTCACGTTGCTGAAATCTGCTGTTGTAAAAGTCTAACCAAAGTATTTGTTTTTAATGCTGTCAATGTGGTTAATGAAGGGTTCATGCCTGTGGAGCACTAGTTGATCATGCAGCACATCATTTAAGTTATGGACATATTGTCACAACATGCGGAACAAATGTTTCACCTACTGAATGTTTATATTTTACATGCGGCGATGCAGGTAGACAACTTAGTGCAAACATGCACTTGGTGTTAAACAAGGTGGCAGAATATGGTTAGCCCCTCTTTAGCTTTTTTTTTTTTTTTTTAACCTTGATAACAGAAAGATTTAATCATTTGCCACCCAGTGGTTCAAAAAGGAAATGAGGATATTTATTTTTGATGTTCCGGGACAAAAACAAATAAAACTACCTCACTTTCATCCACACAGAGTTCGGTTGAGATGAATACTCACACATGCCGTGAGCTTCGGAGCACATGGGCAAATGATTGCTCAAGGTTAATCAATGACACACTGAATGAAGTTTGACAAATGGATTGAAATGATAACGGAGTCGGGTGGGTGGGGTTGAAGAGGTAAAATGAGCGGGAGGGGGATTGGGGAGAGTGAGTTACTGGTTTTTGCTTTTGCAATCACTGTAGCACATCAGCGACAGACCTGACCACGATGCAAATATGATGGTAAGGGGGAAGAAGGGGAGGCTTCATGCACTTTGGAAATCGGAATGGGAGTAAGGGCAAAATGTTTGCTCAACTCGACGATGCCGTTCCATTGCCCAGTAGCCTTCTCCTTCCCTTTTCTCAATGAAACAGAAACAGTGATTTGAGGGTTAGGATGCAGCAGTTCAATGCACTGAGGCCACGGCGTCAGAACGTTATACCAAAAACACAAACCAGGTTATTGCGATCGACTCGGTTCATGCAGCCAAGAGTTCACGCTCCATTGTGCGTTGGACATACGAGTTATGCGTTTCGGTACTTAAAAAAAAAAAAGACCTTGATTGAAGTAGGAAGGATGTAATGGAAAGTTTTAACTGCAACGCGGCAAGTTGCGGGTACCTGTTGTGGCCTCACGGTACAGGGGCTCGAGGTAGGAGCCCTGATGCATCCCGTACAAGCCAACCATGTAGTTTGTATTGGGATTCAATCCAGAGATGACCAGGCTCGACGCGTCTCCGGACAAAGTGAGGTTCTGTCTCTCCTCAAGATCCTCCATGTTTATTACCTCAATGACAAAGCTGTCAAAGTCTCCCCCTGTGGGGCTCCAGGATGCTGTGAAGCTGTCCCATGTAATGTCAGATAGGACGAGGTTCCCTAGCGCTGGCTCCAGCCCCGCTGGTAGATAGACAAATCAAACTGGGGTCAGTTGGGTTGTAAGAAAGTTCATTTTTTTGTTTAAGTTCCACTATACGACAGGTACAGTCATGTGAAAAAATTAGGAACACCCTTTGAATATTTTTTTTTTCAAAAGAACATACATTATCTTTGAAAAAGAAAGTTACTTACTTAAAAGGTAAGCAATGAAATGTTTTACATATTGAACAACAGATACTAATAAGATTAAGTAGTCTAACCAAAGTTAGGACACTCTAACAGCTAGTGTTAGCTTGTTAAGCTTAAACAACTTCAGTGAGTCGGTTCTTGTAGCCATCTGCCAGCCTATTTCAAGCAACCCCATATGTTCTAGGAACTAAATACCAGGGTTTTGACTCAGCCCAAGAATTTCTGTTTCGTGGTGGGTTTCACCAGGTTGGCTTTGAGTCGTTGTCGTGTTACAGGATCCAATTCAACTTTATTTTATTTTATTTACAGATGCTAACCTTCAAAGAATGTCGATTCTTTGGAGATTGAAGACCAAATCTGTCTGCAGCAACCATGTCATTTCCACTTCCATGCTTCACAGTAGACATGAAGTTGTAGGTTTTTGCCAAACATGTCTTGTGTTCTGGTGTCCAAATAATGCGACTTTAGACTCGTCTATCGAAAAGAACATTACAGAAGATCCCAAAGTAGGTCCTGTGTGGACAATTTAAAAGTTTTTGTAAACTTTTAGTATCTTTCAGTCTACTCTTGGTGTGAAATTAGCTTAGACCTGAGCATGCTGGCTGTTGTTTTGAAAATCAGGACAGTGCAATAGGTGAAGTCAGACTGTTTTGAAACCTCTTTCAGGTTCTAGTCTTCTTATGTCAAAAGAGGGTGTCCTAATGTTTTCCCGTGACTGTAAATATACAAACTAGACATAGACCTTTGAGGTTTTATTTTATGTTTTTTAGCAAAAGTTTCAAGCCAATTTTGGGGACCATTTGTTCAAAATTCAAAAGGCATTTGTTGTTTTACCTGTTCTAGTTCTAAAAATAAAAGTAACTTGCCACGAATGTTAGAAAAGGCAACACCTTCACAATTCTTTTTACCAAACTCACTTTGAGTACTAAACCAGATCCTAAAGCAGCACCAGCAGACGACAGGAGCCTGAAGAACTCCTTTGTGTGGGCTTAAGGAGATCAATATGTTTCTTGTTTAAAACATCCAATTTACTTTGATTTTTAGAGACAAAAATAATAAAAACACTGATCTCTAAAAAAAAAAAATATCAGACTAACACAACCTCCCTACTTTGTTTGCTTTAATGTCTGAAGTGAGTACTGTCAGTCAATCCATCACATAAACATGGATTCACAATAGTTGATTTTAACTGAATAAAAAAAAAAGCTATTTATTAAGATTTTTATATAATAAAAAGCAGTAGGAAACACCCACCGCTATTTTAAATAGCTTTTAAAACCAAGACTGGTAACATTAACAATGAGACTAAATATATGATGAGTGTTGTTTAAATGTCATCCAATGTCAAAATACATCAGCAGGAGGAGGAAACACTAAACGAAATAAAGTTTCATTCATTCTGGGTTCCTGCTGGTACTGGAACTGGATCTGATTTTGCACCAGAACTGGGGACAAAAACAAATTCTTTCAGTAATATGTTTTTTTTTTTTTTTTTTGCCAAGTGCCAGTGGATTTTGGGAAACGCTTACATTTCTGTGTGAAAGTTAGCCAGTTGGTGGATTTTACCCACAGATTTTGGACTGAGTAGAGGGATTGGACTCGTGCTTTCTTCTCTACCTCTCCGATTTGCCCTCATTTACTTCTTTGCCATTCAAATTATATGTTAGCTTTGCCACAAGCAGAACTTAGTAAACATCTTCAGAGCTGCGTGTCCGACCTTCTGAATTTGAACTTTTGTAATGAAGGCGAGGCAAGGAAATTTAAGCCAGGACCGCAGGAAAGTACAACTTTATGGGCGCCTGATGTTTTCAGAAGATCTACTTTGACAGAGGGCTAATTTAGCACAAGCTAATATTTTAGAAATTCTATTCAGGAGAACAGAACCAACAAAAGAATGCTCTATGTCTAGTAAAACGCCTGAACTGCAGCAAATTCAGATTGAACAGGATCTATGATTAACTCATGTCAGCCGTACGGTGGAGATTCCCCAAAGAGCTCAATAAAATTTCACAATACTGGGGATATAAAGTACAATTTCTTCGGGTTTGGTACAATGAAAACAACAGTGGTGCATCTGATCAGCTTCATTTGGGCTGAATTTTTTTAAGAGCCCATAACATTTATAACCTTACAGACGGAGAGATATTAGCCTGAAGCCTTTACCTCAAAAATAATTTATTTTGTTACATTTTATCAAACGTATAACTTCACTGGATCCTGATTTTATTTTGAAAATAATGTTGAAATAAATAATCTGAAAATAAACTGATAGAGCAATGAATCGCTATAGATAGTGGTCATATTAATTTTGAGTAACTATTTTCCGTTCTCCATGTTTTCCAACTATTCAGACCAATCACCTCTCCGTATGTAGGTAAGACGTCGCCTAAAATTTAAGCTTCATAATCACAAAAAAATTAATTTGCGAAATTTGAAAATGTGTTTTATGGACGTTATGATTTAAATTATAGCTGTTTTTTTTTATTATTATTATTTTTTGGGAAATTTCCAATGTATTTGAGGGCAATTTTAGCATTTATCTTCCAAAAAGCTTTCTTTTGGAAAATAAATGTTAAAATTGCCCTGAAATACAAACGCAGACTTAATCCAAAACCTTCCAATTTTTTGGTCCCATTGCTGGTCAGTATCTATTCAACGGTAAGGCAAAGAAAACCTGTAAAACAGAAAAATGAATCATCTGTGGCAGGAAGGCAGCCGTTCACCCAGTATGAGCCTCTTACATGACAGACAACAAACAATGAGATGAGGTTGGGATGATGCCGGCGGCAAGAGATATTTTGCTCGGTGTACCTGTTGCAGTAAAAACTCTGAGCGGTACAGATCGCCTCCCTTCCATCAGCCCTTGCAGTGTTATTTCATACATCGTTGAGGGCAACAGCCCCTCAATTTCGGCCTTCCTAAAACTCCCGGGCAATTCGTTCGCTTGAGGCCGTGCCGCTGCAGCCGACACGGCAACCATCTCCACCAAAAAGCTGTCGAACGCGTCGTCGGGCGCCGACCACGTCAGGCTCACGCTTGTGGCGGTAACGTTGACCGCGAGGCCGCTTATCAGCTCCATGCCTGAGCTTTCGATCTCGGCCCCAGAGACCATTGCATCGTTTTCTGAAGGCGATTCATTGTGAACCTTGTCGACCCGTTCAAGATCCTCTTCCTCCTTGGCGGGCTCTGGGGCCGTCGGGGCTTCTTTGATGCTCAGCGCGAGAATGTCTGGGGGTGCTACAGTGGATAAAAGCTGGTTAAATTTGTGAATTTCCTACTAAGTTTGTTGATAACTACAAAAAGCCTTGGAGAAAAAAACACAACAAGAAGAGCTTAAATAAACAATTCTGCACAGACTTTTCTCCAAGCTCGATCTAAGCCGTTAATGACACTTGACTGGGCGCCATTAACTTCTTGAAGGAGCTGAGTAGCCCACCGCAGTGGAAGTACGCAGCTCTCTTCAACTAGCGAAGCCATGCGCAGCCGTTCGGCTTCCTGCCGCTCTAAACCGAAACTAAAGAGTCAGTCGGACGGATGGACTTGCGAGTGACATTTGCCGTCTTCTCTTCTGACTGCAAGAGAAATATTAGATTGTGGGAATGGAAGTAAAGAAGTGAATCAAGTAGCAGAAAGAATAGCAAACTGGAAAAGTATTCACACACCCCTGAACCCTTTCACATTTTTTACATTCCAGTCTCAAACCTCGGGTGTACGTCGGTACACTGAGGTTTGAGGTTTTATGTAGATTAACATACAGTTTGCATTAAAAAGGGGGCAGTATTGTGTATTATCCAGGCACATAGAGCCATTTTATAACACAATCAAGTAGCTATGTTAGCTTAAGTTGTTTCAAATATGTTACATATAAACATACATGTATATATACCCCATAATTTATGAGACATTTGACTTCGTAATTTGACGCTTTGAAATTGGGTCTCTGTCTCTTTAAGAAACTTCTGCTCTTTCTGAAATTCCGCCTTCAGGAATTCAGCACAACATGGCTCCTCTATTAAACCTTTAACAATGTTTTTACTAATGGTGCACTGAGAAGAAGCTTGTATAATGAGCTCAGCAGATGCTTAGTTCCACCCGTTGTTTGCCAATTGCTGCTGGCTAGTCTGAAGGAGCTTAGTGGAAGAATCGCGCTCTGTGAGGCGGAGGCTGCTCCCGCAATCATTATAACACGATGTCAAGCTCAAAAAAGTTTATTTTACATAATACTGCCCCTTTAAGTTTAATGGCAATTATTTTTAAACCAGTTTTTGGTTTATAAATAAAGATTTATTTATTTTGGGGTTTTTTACAAATACATATTTTGCAAGTAAACTCCTAGAAAAATCATCAAGTGAGGTGTCTTAATATTGTTGGATTTTTATGAATATAAGCAATATTAGTGACTAAAAGTAATTGCCTCAATAGAATTTGATATAATAATTATGAATCTACAGCACCTCCTTTAACATGTGGCCATCTGCCACACCTTTTAAACCAACAATGCAGTCATTTGTCCCCACAAACATGTTGGTCTACCTACCAGTGCACTGTAATTTATTTGTAAGTGTAAAATACACTTTTGGTGAAAAGGGCTCCAGCCCCAGGGGCCCATGTCCTTCTACATCCGGCCCTGGTCACAAGTCAATGCTTTAGCGGCATTAAAGCAACGGAAAAGCTGCTTCTACAGTCACCATACATTTAGTGACAATTCCTCCCCACTCTTGTGCTAAATAGCTTCATCTCAGTCTGTGAACGTCAATGTTCCAGTCAAGCTGCTGATGCCCAGTTTTATTTAGGTAATGGTATGGCCTCTACTATTCTAAATAAACATGTTTTGGACTAACAAAAATTTGTTCTTTTTCATGATTGGGACATCTTAAGGCTTTTCACTGTCGGCCACATTTGTGGAGTCCTTAACAAAAAAAAAAAAAAAAAAGAAATTGAAAAAATTCAGGAGCTGTGAATACTTTAGCAACGTACAGCAGTGGCAAGAAGAGCCCTGGAAGTAAAACAGTTGCAATTTAGAAGAGCAACAAAAAAAAAAAAAAAACCTCAGAAAGCAACATCCTGGTTTGGTACAGAAGCCCTGACCGATGAAAAACAGGATGAGTTCTTTGGCCTTTTTGGAAAGACAAGTCAGAGTGGAAGTGGTGTGTTCTGTTCGTATGAAGGCATGCGAGAGTGATGGAGACCACACGGCTGGCCTGTAACACACTGGGTCTGCTTTGTATTGCTAGACTGTGAAAAATTGTTCACTTAAACAAACCCTTGTACCTGTAACCGCAACAGCTTCATGTAGTGCAGGTCCCTGGCTACTCTTTACTCCAAACAACTCAGTTTGATATTCTGCTGTCGGCTCCGGGCCGCCGACTCTGGCCCCACGGGAATCTCCAGAGAGCTGGACCTCGCTCCCGTCCCGCGATATCTGAGCGTCCTTATACCGTACGGCAATGCTGTCGGAGGCGCTGGGAGTTTTTAGCTCCCAAGAGAGGTCAAGTCCGTCGGACGTAACGCCTGAGGCGGTCAGCGTTCCACGCTCATCCTCGGCCTCCGTCTCGGAAATCTGTGACTCTGGCGGGTCTAAAATTACAGAACTAGTGACATTGCCCTCCGAGCCTGTAGGGGTCTTCTGTTCACGGTCGTCTGAGGCAGCTAAATAAAAAGTGAAAGTGGCTACAAAGAAAAAACAAAAAGGCACAAATCCAGACAGAATGACATCTTATCTCCAGCGCTTCTACAGGATTTACTCAAATGTTCATAGATCTATCTGATAGTATAAGTGTATGCTTAGCTCAGACGCGATAGCTACATTTTTATGGTTTCAGATTTAAACTGTTTTCTCAATATTGAATAACATGACACGTTACCCCCTTAAACTTTTTTTCACCAACAAAACAGTTTTTTCTTTTTGTAAATCTCACAATAATGAACTGAGATGAAAAAGAGCGTCAGGTACATTTTGCAAGGCACCACAGGGTCTAATTTATACAATGACATATCAGGACCAGGCTGAGAATTTTTTTTTTTTTTACAAGAATAAAGTCACAATAGTATGAGAAAAAAGTTGTAGGAGAAAAGTCATGTTGCGAGAATAAAGTTGTAGAAGCAATAGGAGACTAAAGTCATTCTATTAAGAGAAGAAAGTTGCAATAATACGAGAACAAAATCAAATAATATTAGGAGAATCAAGAAGTAATTTTATGAAAATTTCTCCACAAAAACATAACAAAGAATTTAAATGAAGAATGTCGAACACCTCGCGAAGACATACTTGTTTGAAAAATAAGAAAATGTTTCATCTTTTATTACATCAGCATCAGATTCATATCAGCAGCAGGACTTTGAAATGATTGCGCAAATAAAAAAAAAAAAATTCAAAAACATGGACCTGCCAAGCTGGTCACATCAGATCTCGAAAACTCAAAGCCTTTTACTAATAAAAACTTTTTTTTTTTTTTTTTTTCATAATTTTGCAACACTCTCCTGGTAATATTGCATCTTTATTAACATCGTGTCTTTTATTCTCGTAATCAAAATAAATTCTCTTAGTCTGGCCCTGGTGCTCCTTAGTAAAATTACAAACTTCACCAGTTTTATATGGTTTTATATAGTCTCCCGTTGATACATTTTTTAAAAAGACTAAATATCTTAAGCAGGTTCTTAAGGCTCATTTTTCGCCACACTTTTCCCCAATTTTCAACAGGACAAATCCAAAACCATTAACCGAAACTAACTTGTTTGAAAAGTAAAATGACGCATTGAAAAGATGAGCATTTAGAAAACATCCACCTGTAAAATTCGTTTTCGAACTGTCGGGCGACCCACCTGTGGACGCCGTCAGGGAGACGGGTTTGCTCCTCCTGTGTCCCCGCTCTGCCGCCAGCGTCAGCGTGTAGCTCGTACCGGGAATCAGGTTGGGCAGCACGTAGGTGCTTTCGGAGGCTGGGATCTCCACCTGCTCCGCCTGGCCGTCTCTGGACACGTACGCCAGCCTGTAGCCGCCGACCTTGGCCTGGGGTTTCCGCCAGGCGACGGTGAGAGACGTCTCCGTGGAGCGGACCTCTCTGAAGTCTCTCGGGGGGTCGAGGTCTGACAGAGGGCACGCACAGCAGCTCGCATAAGAAACGCAACTCATCATCTCTTGACGTTTCCCGATGTTCTCGACACGAAATCTGATTTATTGGTGCTAGCGAAAGTTTTGTCTCCGCTTGTATCGACAGAACGTTCTGTGGATTTATGGATGAAGTGCGTTTGGACAGCTGTGAGGCGTCGTCTCTCACCAGTTGCTGCGTTTGTAGTGGCAGGGAGGCTTTCTCTTTCATTCTTCACAGCTGTCACTCCCACGCCATACTCCGTCCCTGGCTTCAGCCCTGGAACGGAAACAACATGGAGGGTAAATGACTATATGGCGAGAGTAAAGGAGCTCTGGAGCGTCACACTCACACACACACTGCAAAAGCACAGTTTGGTTTTTTTTGTCTAATTTCTAGTGTAGATTATTTCACTTATGAAACAGGAAAGATGTCTTGTGATAGCTCAAAAAATCTGCCAGTGGCACTAATATTTTACCAATATTATGAAATTACTGACTTAAAACAGGCTCTTATGTCTTGCTAAAAAAAAAGTACAACAGCATATTTGGGCCATTGGAAATAGAAAAAAAAGGAGGAGTAAATTTTCACCAGAAAAACTCTGAAATTTGAGATCAATCTCAAAATTGATCTTTTTTTTTTTAAAGTTCAATAATTTGGTAGAAAAAAATCAGGATGTTTTAGACTAATCTCAGAAATTGTCTAGAAAAAAAACTCAAATTCTGAGTTTGAAAAGTCAAAAATTTGCTCCTTTAGACACGCAGAAATTAATTTTAGAGATAATTTCAAAAGTTTTTTCAAGCCAATTTTCAACTTGTCAAACTATGAAATTTCCTTTTTTTCCTCCTAGAAAATGTCTGAGTTGCTTGGTGAAAATTTGCTTTTTTTCTATCTCTAATACACTGTGTTGGAAAAACTTCTTGTGAGTTAGTTTTGTCTTATTCAAGTGTACTAATATATTTACACTCGAAAGTAGACCAAAAAGCCTTGGTAAGATTTTTGTGTTTTTGCAGTGCAAGTTCTTTATTTCCCCGTACTGACCAGTGATGGTGGCCTGTGTGGTGCGTCCTGATCCTCGTGGGAAGACTTTCTCGCCATGAGCAGAACCAGAGATGGGACTGTATTTCACTCGATAACTGCTGACATCAGCTTGACTGTTGGTCCACTCCAGAGTGATGCTGCCATCGGTCTGAGACACAGCCTGCGCGTCTGTAGGGGGATCCAGAGCTGAGGGAGCAAAGACATGGAAGTAATTAGAAAAGTAGAGCAGCTTCCGACTGGAAAATGAGTACAAATGTGTTACAGTGGATTACAATCCACAGTAGATATTTTACTCTTAGCTTGTTTTTTTTAGCAAACTGAGAGTAAAATCCAGATTCCTACCAACAGCAAGATGAATTGAGTTCTGTGACCAGGTCAGATGCAATGCTCTGATTATTGTTATCTTCTTTATTAAGTTATCTCTGTGATGTACTCCGAGTAAAGTTAAAAATGTCTGCACATCGCCACCACGTGGTCAGGTGTGTGAATTGCAATCTGTGAAAATGTCGGACGGCCTTCAGAGTTTTCCATCACTTTCAAGAAAGAAGGTCTAAGACGGCAAATATTTGGTTAATGCGACCTATGGTCTAGCATTAATAGACCTTTTCACGACAACCGGAAGCTGCATCTGATAGGGCTGGGGTACTTCCTGTTTTATTGGCTGTATTTCAAGTACTCTAAGAAAAATGTTTCTCCTCCGGTCCTTTTCATCATCCTTACTTAATTTGCCAGCTCTTTCTTTCACTGATGAGGAGGAAATCGCAGCGGCGAATTCGCCCAACAAACGTGTGAAAGGATCCAAGTTCTTCCA